>JAFJMP010000433.1:0-14531 GCA_029692085.1 Gymnothorax javanicus | reverse complement strand
TCTCTTTTCCAAAGATAATTACAGTATGACTTGAGCAGAATTAGATTAGCATTAAATCGCTAGCATTAGCAGTTAGCATTAGTATCTGTGACATTAACATTACTGTATTTTGCATATACAAGAATGGATAAGATTAAATGCCATCTGATCTCATATTCTCATGAAGTGTTATGTTTAAATGCCATCTGATCTCTTTATTCTCATCATAAAGGACACTTACAGTTTAACAATGACCAGATATTAGCGCCAGCAATAGATCGCTAGCATTAGCAAGTTAGCATTAGCATTCAAACATTAACATTACTGTATTTGCCTAAATACAAGAATGGCTCGCTTTAATGCCATCTGATCTCATATTCTCATGCAGGGTTATGCTTAAATGCCATCTGATGTCTTATTCTCATCATAGAGGACACTTACAGTATAACAATGAACAGATATTAGCACTAGCATTAGATCGCTATCATTAGCAAGTTAGCATTAGCATTCAAACATTAACATTACTGTATTTGCCTATATATACAAGAAGGGTTAATTAAAAGACATCTGATTTCATATTCTCATGAAGGGTTATGCTTAAATGCCATGTGATCTTTATTCACATCATAAAGGACAATTACAGTATAACATTGAGCAGATGTTAGTACTAGCATTAGATCGCTAGCATTATCAAGTTAGCAATAGCATTCAAACATTAACATTACTGTAGTGAATATATACAAGAAGGGTTAAGCTTTATTGCCATCTGATCTCATATTCTCATCATAGAGTACACGCACAGTATAACAATGATCAGATATTAGCACTAGAATTAATCGTTAGCATTAGCAAGTTAGCATTAGCATTCAAACATTAACATTACTGTATTTGCCTATATTCAAAAAGAAGGGTTAATTAAAAGCCATCTGATCTCATATTCTCATGCAGGGTTATGCTTAAATGACATCTGATGTCTTATTCTCATCATAGAGGACACTTACAGTATTACAATGAGCAGATATTAGGACTAGCATTATATCGCTTAGCATTAGCAGGGTTGCATTAGCATTCAAACATTAACATTACTGTAATTTGCCTATATACAACAATGGATAAGCATAAATACCATCTGATCTCATATTGTCATGCAGGGTTATGCTTAAATGCCATCTGATGTCTTATTCTCATCATAGAGACACTTACAGTATAACAATGAACAGATATTAGCACTAGCATTAGATCGATAGGGATTAGCAAGTTAACATTAGCATTCAAACATTAACATTACTGTATTTGCCTATATACAAGAAGGGGTTAATTAAAAGCTATCTGATCTCATTCTTTTGAAGGGTTATGCTTAAATGCCATCTAATCTCTTATTCTCATCATAAAGGACACTTCCAGTATAACAAAGACCAGATATTAGCACTAGCATTAGATCGCTAGCATTAGCAAGTTAGCATTAGCATTCAAACATTAACATTACTTTTTATTTGCCTATATACAAGAAGGGTTAATTACAAAACCAAAACCAGTGAAGTTGGCACGTTGTGTAAATCGTGAATACAAACAGAATGCAATGATTTGCCCAAATCCTTTTCAACCTATATTCAATTGAATACACTGCAAAGACAAGTTATTAATGTTCGAACAGGTAAACTTTTGTAATTTTTTTCAAATATTAGCTCATTTGGAATTTGATGCCTGCAACATGTTTCAAAAAAGCTGGCACAAGTGGCAAAAAAGACTGAGAGAGTTGAGGAATGCTCATCAAACACTTATTTGGAACATCCCACAGGTGAACGGGCTACTTGGGGAACAGGTGGGTGCCATGATTGGGTATAAAAGCAGCTTCCCTGAAATGCTCAGTCATTCACAAACAAGGATGGGACGAGGGTCACCACTTAGTGAACAAATGCGAGCTGATTGTCAACAGTTTAAAAACAACATTCCTCAACGAGCTATTGCAAGAAATTTAGGATTTCATCCCGGTCCATAATATCGCAAAAAGGTTCAGAGAATCTGGAGAAATCACTGCACGAAGCGACAAGGCCGAAAACCAACATTGAATGCCCGTGACCTTCGATCCTCAGGCGGTACTGCATCAAAAACCGACATCAGTGTGTAAAGGACATCACCACATAGGCTCAGGAACACTTCAGAAAACCACTGTCAGTAACTACAGTTCGTCGCTCATCTGCAAGTGCAAGTTAAAACTCTACAATGCAAAGCTTAAAGCCATTTATCAACAGCACTCCAGAAACGCCGCTTCGGCCGCTGGGCCCAAGCTCATCTAAGATGGACTGATGCAAAGTGGAAAGTGTTCTAGGGTCTGGACGAGTCCACATTTCAAATTGTTTTTGGAAACTGTGGACGCCGTGTCCTCCGGACCAAAAGAGGAAAAGAACCATCCGGACTGTTATAGGCGCAAAGTTCAAAAAAGCCAGCATCTGTGATGGTATGGGGGTGTATAGTGCCCAAGGCATGGGCAACTTACACATATGTGAAGGCACCATTAATGCTGAAAGGTACATACAGGTTTTGGAGCAACATATGTTGCCATCCAAGCAACGTCTTTTTCATGGACGCCCTGCTTATTTCAGCAAGACAATGCCAAGCCACATTCTGCACATGTTACAACAGCATGGCTCCATAGTAAAAGAGTGCGGGTACTAGACTAGCCTGCCTGTAGTCCAGACCTGTCTCCCATTGAAAATGTGGCGATTATGAAGCGTAAAATACGACAACAGAGACCCCCCGACTGTTGAACAACTTAAGCTGTACATCAAGCAAGAATGGGAAAAGAGTTCCACCTGAAAAGCTTCAAAATTGGTCTCCTCAGTTCCCAAAACGTTTACTGGAGTGTCGCGGAAAGGTGATGTAACACAGTGGGTAAAAGGCCCCCTGTGCCAACTTTTTTGCAATGTGTTGCTGCCTTTAAATTCTAAGTAAATGATTATTTGCAAAAAAAATAAAGTTTCTCAGTTTGAACATTAAACATCTTGTCTTTTGCAGTGTATTCAATTGAATATAAGTTGAAAAAGGATTTGCAAATCATTGTATTCTGTTTTTATCTACGATTTTACATAACGCCAATCTCACTGGTTTTGGGGTTTTGTAAAAGCCATCTGATCTCATATTCTCATGAAGGGTTATGCTTAAATGCCATTGATCTCATATTCCCATTATAGAGACACTTACAGTATAACAATGAGCAGATATTAGCACTAGCATTAGATCGCTTAGCATTAGCAAGTTATCATTTGCATTCAAAACATTAACATTACTGTATTTGCCTATATACAAGAATGGATGTTTAAATGCCATCTGATCTCATATACTCATGAATGGTTATGCTTTTAATGCCATCAGATTCATATTCCCCATCAGTAGAGGACAATTACAGTATGACAATGAGCAGATATTAGCACTAGCATTAGATCGCTAGCATTAGCAAATTAGATTAGCATTCAAACATTAACATTACTGTATTTGCATATATACAAGAAGTGTGAAGTTTAATTGCCATTTTGATCTCATATTCCCATCATGGTGACACTTACAGTATGACAATGAGCAGATATTACCACTAGCATTAGATCGCGAGCATTAGAAAGTTAGCATTAGCATTCAAACATTAATATTACTGTATATGCATATATACAATAATGGATAAACTTAAATGGCATCTGATCTTATATACTCATAAATGGTTAAGTGCTTAAATGCCATCTGATTTTTATTCTCTAAGAGAGGACACTTACATATGATAATGACCAGATTATAGCACTAGCATTAGATTGCTAGAATTAGCATGTTAACATTAGCATTCAAACATTAACATTACTGTATTTGCCTCTATACAAGAAGGGTTAATTAAAAGACATCTGAACTCATATTCTCATGAAGGGTTATGCTTAAATGCCATCTGATCACATATTACCATCAGAGAGGACTTACAGTATAACATTCAGCAGATATTAGCACTAGCATTAGATCGCTAGCATTAGCAAGTTAGCATTAGCATTCAAACATTAACATTACTGTATTTGCCGATATACAAGAATGGATAAGCTTTAATGCCATTTGATCTCATATTCTTATGCAGGGTTATGCTTAAATGCCATCTGATGTCTTATTCTCATCATAGAGGACACTTACAGTATTACAATGAGCAGATATTAGCACTAGCATTATATCGCTAGCATTAGCAGGTTAGCATTAGCATTCAAACATTAACATTACTGTATTTGCCTATATACAAGAAGGGTTAATTGTGCCATCTGATCTCATATATTCTCATGAAGGTTTATGCTTAAATGCCATCTGGATCTCTTTATTCTCATTATAGAGGACACTTACAGTATAACAATGACCAGATATTAGCACTAGCATTAGATCACTAGCATTAGCAAGTTAGCATTAGCAATCAAACATGAACATTACTGTATTTGAATATATACAAGCAGGGTTAAATAAATGACATCTGATCTCATATTCTCATGAAGGATTATGCTTAAATGCCATCTGATCTCATATTCCCATCATAGAAGACACTTACAGTATAACAATGACCAGATATTAGCACTAACATTATATTGGTTAGCATTAGCAAGTTAGCATGAGCATTCAAACATTAACATTACTGCATTTGCCTATATACAAGAATGGATAAGCTTTAATGCCATCTGATCTCATATTCAGATGAAGGGTTATACTCATATGCCATCTGATGTCTTATTCTCATCATAGAGGACACTTACAGTATAACAATGAGCAGATATTAGCACAAGCAATAGTTCGCTAGCATTAGCAAGTTAGCATTAGCATTCAAACATTAACATTACTGTATTTGCCTATATTCAAGAAGGGTTAATTAAAAGCCATCTGATCTAATATTTTCATGCAGGGTTATGCTTAAATGACATCTGATGTCTTATTCTCATCATTGAGGACACTTACAGTATTACAATGAGCAGATATTAGCGCTAGCATTATATCGCAAGCATTAGCAGGGTTGCATTGGCATTCAAACATTAACATTACTGCATTTGCCTATATACAACAATGGATAAGCATAAATACCATCTGATCTCATATTCTCATGCAGGGTTATGCTAAAATGCCATCTGATGTCTTATTCTCATCATAGAGGACACTTACAGTATAACAATGAACAGATATTAGCACTAGCATTAGATCGCTAGCATTAGCAAGTTAACATTAGCATTCAAACATTAACATGACTGTATTTGCCTATATACAAGAAGGGTTAATTAAAAGCTATCTGATCTCATATTCTCATGAAGGGTTATGCTTAAATGCCATCTGATGACATATTCTCATCAGAAAGGACACTTACAGTATAACAATGACCAGATATTAGCACTAGCATTAGATCGCTAGCATTAGCAAGTTAGCATTAGCATTCAAACATTAACATTACTTTATTTGAATATATAAAAGATGGGTTAAGCTTTATTGCCATCTGATCTCATATTCTCATCATAGAGTACACTTACAGTATGACAATGAGCAGATATTAGCACTAGCATTAGATTGCTAGCATTAGCAAGTTAGCATTAGCATTCAAACATTAACATTACTGTATTTGAATATATACAAGTTGGGTTAATCTTTATTGCCATCTGATCTCATATTCTCATCATAGAGTACACGTATGGTATAACAATGACTAGATATTAGCACTAGCATTAGATTGCTAGCATTAGCAAGTGAGCATTAGCATTCAAACATTAACATTACTGGATTTGCCTAAATACAAGAATGCATAAGCTTTAATGCAATCTGATCTCATATTCTCATGAAGGGTTATGCTTAAATGCCATTTGATCACATATTCTCATCAGAGAGGACACTTTCAGTATAACATTGAGCAGATATTAGCACTAGCATTAGATCGCTAGCATTAGCAAGTTAGGATTAGCATTAAAACATTAACATTACTGTATTTGCCTATATACAAGAATGGATAAGATTAAATGCCAACTGATCTCATATTCTCATGATGAGTTATGTTTAAATGCCATCTGATCTCTTATTCTCATCATAGAGGACACTTAAAGTTTAACAATGACCAGATATTAGCACTAGCATTAGATCGCTAGCATTAGCAAGTTAGCATTAGCATTCAAACATAAACATAACTGTATTTGCCTATATACAAGAATGGATATGCTTTAATGCCATCTGATCTCATATTCTCATGCAGGGTTATGCTTAAATGCCATCTGATGTCTTATTCTAATCATAGAGGACACGTACAGTATTACAATGAGCAGATATTAGCACTAGCATTATATCGCAAGCATTAGCCGGTTAGCATTAGCATTCAAACATTAACATTACTGTATTTGCCTATATACAACAATGGATAAGCATAAATGCCATCTGATCTCATATTCTCATGCAGGGTTATGCTAAAATGCCATCTGATGTCTTATTCTCATCATAGAGGACACTTACAGTATAACAATGAACAGATATTAGTACTAGCATTAGATTGCTAGCATTAGTAAGTAAGCATTAGCATTCAAACATTAACATTACTGTATTTGCCTATATACAAGAAGGGTTAATTAAAAGCCATCTGATCTCATATTCTCATGAAGGGTTATGCTAAAATGCCATCTGATCTCTTATTCTTATCATAAAGGACACTAACATTATAACAAGGAACAGATATTAGCACTAGCACTAGATCGCTAGCATTGGCAATTTAGCATTAGCAATCAAACATTAACATTACTGTATTTGAATATATACAAAAAGGGTTAAATGAATGACATCTGATCTCATATTCTCATAAAGGTTTATGCTTAAATGCCATCTGATCTCATATTCCCATCATAGAGGATACTTACAGTATAACAATGACCAGATATTAGCACTAGCATTAGATCGCTAGCATTAGCAAGTTAGCATTAGCATTCAAACATTAACATTACTCTATTGAATATATACAAGAACGGTTAAGCTTTATTGCCATCTGATCTCATATTCTCATCAGAGAGGACACTTACAGTATAACATTGAGCAGATATTAGCACTAGCATTAGATCGCTAGCATTAGCAAGTTAGCATTAGCATTCAAACATTAACATTATTGTATTGAATATATACAAGAAGGGTAAAGCTTTATTGCCATCTGATATCATATTCTCATCATAGAGCTTAATGGACAGCATAACAATGACCAGATATTAGCACTAGCATTATATTGCTAGCATTAGCAAGTGAGCATTAGCATTCAAACATTAACATTACTGGATTTGCCTCTATACAAGAATGGATAAGCTTTAATGCCATCTGATCTCATATTCTCATGAAGGGTTATACTAAAATACCATCATATGTTTTATTCTCATCATAGAGGACACTTACAGTATAACAATGAGAAGATATTAGCACAAGCATTAGATCGCTAGCATTAGCAAGTTAGCATTAGCATTCAAGCATTAACATTACTGTATTTGCCTATATACAAGAAGGTTTAATTAAAAGCCATCTGATCTCATATTCTCATGAAGGGTTATGCTTAAATGCCATCTGATGACATATACCCATCAGAGAGCACTTACAGTATAACATTCAGCAGATATTAGCACTAGCATTAGATCGCTAGCATTAGCAAGTTAGCATTAGCATTCAAACATTAACATTACTGTATTTGCCTATATTCAAGAAGGGTTAATTAAAAGCCATCTGATCTCATATTCTCATGCAGGGTTATGCTTAAATGACATCTGATGTCTTATTCTCATCATAGAGGACACTTACAGTATTACAATGAGCAGATATTAGGACTAGCATTATATCGCTAGCATTAGCAGGGTTGCATTAGCATTTAAACATTAACATTACTGTATTTGCCTATATACAACAATGGATAAGCATAAATACCATCTGATCTCATATTGTCATGCAGGGTTATGCTTAAATGCCATCTGATGTCTTATTCTCATCATAGAGGACACTTACAGTATAACAATGAACAGATATTAGCACTAGCATTAGATCGATAGGATTAGCAAGTTAACATTAGCATTCAAACATTAACATTACTGTATTTGCCTATATACAAGAAGGGTTAATTAAAAGCTATCTGATCTCATATTCTTTTGAAGGGTTATGCTTAAATGCCATCTAATCTCTTATTCTCATCATAAAGGACACTTCCAGTATAACAAAGACCAGATATTAGCACTAGCATTAGATCGCTAGCATTAGCAAGTTAGCATTAGCATTCAAACATTTTAACATTACTTTATTTGCCTATATACAAGAAGGGTTAATTACAAAACCAAAACCAGTGAAGTTGGCACGTTGTGTAAATCGTAAATACAAACAGAATGCAATGATTTGCAAATCCTTTTCAACCTATATTCAATTGAATACACTGCAAAGACAAGTTACTTAATGTTCGAACAGGTAAACTTTGTAATTTTTTTCAAATATTAGCTCATTTGGAATTTGATGCCTGCAACATGTTTCAAAAAAAAGCTGGCACAAGTGGCAAAAAGACTGAGAGAGTTGAGGAATGCTCATCAAACACTTATTTGGAACATCCCACAGGTGAACGGGCTAATTGGGGAACAGGTGGGTGCCATGATTGGGTATAAAAGCAGCTTCCCTGAAATGCTCAGTCATTCACAAACAAGGATGGGACGAGGGTCACCACTTAGTGAACAAATGCGTGAGCTGATTGTCGAACAGTTTAAACAACATTCCTCAACGAGCTATTGCAAGAAATTTAGGGATTTCATCATCTCTGGTCCGGTATCGCCAAAAGGTTCAGAGAATCTGGAGAAATCACTGCACGGGCGACAAGGCCGAAACCAACATTGAATGCCCGTGACCTTCGATCCTCAGGCGGTACTGCATCAAAAACCGAACATCAGTGTGTAAAGGACATCACCACATGGGCTCAGGAACACTTCAGAAACCACTGTCAGTAACTACAGTTCGTCGCTACATCTGCAAGTGCAAGTTAAAACTCTACAATGCAAAGCGAAAAGCCATTTATCAACAGCACCCAGAAACGCCGCCAAGCCGCTGGGCCCAAGCTCATCTAAGATGGACTGATGCAAAGTGGAAAAGTGTTCTGTGGTCTGACGAAGTCCACATTTCAAATTGTTTTTGGAAATGTGGACGCTGTCCTCCGGACCAAAGAGGAAAAGAACCATCCGGACTGTTATAGGCGCAAAAGTTCAAAAAGCCAGCATCTGTGATGGTATGGGGTGTATTAGTGCCCAAGGCATGGGCAACTTACACATATGTGAAGGCACCATTAATGCTGAAAGGTACATACAGGTTTTGGAGCAACATATGTTGCCATCCAAGCAACGCCTTTTTTCATGGACGCCCCTGCTTATTTCAGCAAGACAATGCCAAGCCACATTCTGCACATGTTACAACAGCATGGCTCCATAGTAAAAAGAGTGCGGGTACTAGACTAGCCTGCCTGTAGTCCAGACCTGTCTCCCATTGAAAATGTGTGGCGATTATGAAGCGTAAAATATGACAACAGAGACCCCGGACTGTTGAACAACTTTAAGCTGTACATCAAGCAAGAATGGGAAAGAGTTCCACCTGAAAAGCTTCAAAAATTGGTCTCCTCAGTTCCCAAACGTTTACTGAGTGTCGTTAAAAGGAAGGTGATGTAACACAGTGGTAAAAAAGGCCCTGTGCCAACTTTTTTTGCAATGTGTTGCTGCCTTTTAAATTCTAAGTAAATGATTATTTGCAAAAAAAAAAAAATAAAAGTTTCTCAGTTTGAACATTAAACATCTTGTCTTTTGCAGTGTATTCAATTGAATATAAGTTGAAAAGGATTTGCAAATCATTGTATTCTCTGTTTTTATCTACGATTTACATAACGTGCCAACTTCACTGGTTTTGGGTTTTGTAAAAGCCATCTGATCTCATATTCTCATGAAGGGTTATGCTTAAATGCCATTGGATCTCATATTCCCATTATAGAGACACTTACAGTATAACAATGAGCAGATATTAGCACTAGCATTAGATCGCTAGCATTAGCAAAGTTATCATTTGCATTCAAACATTAACATTACTGTATTTGCCTATATACAAGAATGGATAAGCTTAAATGCCATCTGATCTCATATACTCATGAATGGTTTATGCTTAATGCCATCAGATCTCATATTCCCATCATAGAGGACAATTACAGTATGACAATGAGCAGATATTAGCACTAGCATTAGATCCTTAGCATTAGCAAATTAGATTAGCATTCAAACATTAACATTACTGTATTTGCATATATACAAGAAGTGTGAAGCTTAATTGCCATTTGATCTCATATTCCCATCATGTAGGACACTCACAGTATGACAATGAGCAGATATTACCACTAGCATTAGATCGCGAGCATTAGAAAGTTAGCATTAGCATTCAAACATTAACATTACTGTATATGCATATATACAATAATGGATAAGCTTAAATGGCATCTGATCTTATATACTCATAAATGGTTATGCTTAAATGCCATCTGATTTTTTATTCTCATCAGAGAGGACACTTACATATGATAATGACCAGATTATAGCACTAGCATTAGATTGCTAGAATTAGCATGTTAACATTAGCATTCAAACATTAACATTACTGTATTTGCCTCTATACAAGAAGGGTTAATTAAAAGACATCTGAACTCATATTCTCATGAAGGGTTATGCTTAAATGCCATCTGATCACATATTACCATCAGAGAGGACTTACAGTATAACATTCAGCAGATATTAGCACTAGCATTAGATCGCTATATTAGCAAGTTAGCATTAGTATTCAAAACATTAACATTACTGTATTTGCCCGATATACAAGAATGGATAAGTTTTAATGCCATTTGATCTCATATTCTTATGCGGGGTTATGCTTAAATGCCATCCTGATGTCTTATTCTCATCATAGAGGACACTTACAGTATTACAATGAGCAGATATTAGCACTAGCATTATATCGCTAGCATTAGCAGGTTAGCATTAGCATTCAAACATTAACATTACTGTATTTGCCTATATACAAGAAGGGTTAATTAAAAGCCATCTGATCTCATATTCTCATGAAGGTTTATGCTTAAATGCCATCTGATCTCTTATTCTCATTATAGAGGACACTTACAGTATAACAATGACCAGATATTAGCACTAGCATTAGATCACTAGCATTAGCAAGTTAGCATTAGCAATCAAACATGAACATTACTGTATTTGAATATATACAAGCAGGGTTAAATAAATGACATCTGATCTCATATTCTCATGAAGGATTATGCTTAAATGCCATCTGATCTCATATTCCCATCATAGAAGACACTTACAGTATAACAATGACCAGATATTAGCACTAACATTATATTGCTAGCATTAGCAAGTTAGCATGAGCATTCAAACATTAACATTACTGCATTTGCCTATATACAAGAATGGATAAGCTTTAATGCCATCTGATCTCATATTCAGATGAAGGGTTATACTCATATGCCATCTGATGTCTTATTCTCACTGAGAGGACAATTTACAGTATAACAATGAGCAGATATTAGCACAAGCAATAGTTCGCTAGCATTAGCAAGTTAGCATTAGCATTCAAACATTAACATTACTGTATTTTGCTATATTCAAGAAGGGGGTTGGTTAAAAAGCCATCTGATCCTAATATTTTTCATGCAGGGGTTATGCTTTTAAATGACATCTGATGTCTTATTCTCATCATGAGGACACTTACAGTATTACAATGAGCAGATATTAGCGCTTAGCATTATATCGCAAGCGTTATTAGTAGGGGGTTGCATTGGCATTCAAACATTAACATTACTGCATTTGCCTATATACAACAATGGATAAGCATAAATACCATCTGATCTCATATTCTCATGCAGGGTTATGCTAAAATGCCATCTGATGTCTTATTCTCATCATAGAGGACACTTACAGTATAACAATGAACAGATATTAGCACTAGCATTAGATCGCTAGCATTAGCAAGTTAACATTAGCATTCAAATATTAACATGGACTGTATTTGCCCTATATACAAGAAGGGGTTAATTAAAAGCTATCTGATCTCATATTCTCATGAAGGGTTATGCTTAAATGCCATCTGATGACATATTCTCATCAGAAAGGACACTTACAGTATAACAATGACCAGATATTAGCACTAGCATTAGATCGCTAGCATTAGCAAGTTAGCATTAGCATTCAAACATTAACATTACTTTATTTGAATATATAAAAAGATGGGTTAAGCTTTATTGCCATCTGATCTCATATTCTCATCATAGAGTACACTTTACAGTATGACAATGAGCAGATATTAGCACTAGCATTAGATTGCTAGCATTAGCAAGTTAGCATTAGCATTCAAACATTAACATTTACTGTATTTGAATATATACAAGTTGGGCTAATCTTTATTGCCATCTGATCTCATATTCTCATCATAAAGTACACGATGGTATAACAATGACTAGATATTAGCACTAGCATTAGATTGCTAGCATTAGCAAGTGAGCATTAGCATTCAAACACATTAACATTACTGGATTTGCCCTAAATACAAGAATGCATAAGCTTTAATGCAATCTGATCTCATATTCTCATGAAGGGTTATGCTTAAATGCCATTTGATCACATATTCTCATCAGAGAGGACACTTTCAGTTATAACATTGAGCAGATAGCAGCACTAGCATTAGATACGCTAACATTAGCAAGTTAGGATTAGCATTAAAACATTAACATTACTGTATTTGCCTATATATACAGAATGGATAAGATTAAATGCCAACTGATCTCATATTCTCATGATGAGTTATGTTTAAATGCCATCTGATCTCTTATTCTCATCATAGAGGACACTTAAAGTTTAACAATGACCAGATATTAGCACTAGCATTAGATCGCTAGCATTAGCAAGTTAGCATTAGCATTCAAACATAAACATAACTGTATTTGCCTATATACAAGAATGGATATGCTTTAATGCCATCTGATCTCATATTCTCATGCAGGGTTATGCTTAAATGCCATCTGATGTCTTATTCTAATCATAGAGACACGTGCAGTATTACAATGAGCAGATATTAGCACTAGTATTATCGTGAAAGCATTAACCAGTTAGCATTAGCATTCAAACATTAACATTACTGTATTTGCCCTATATATACAACAATGGATAAGCATAAATGCCATCTGATCCTTCATATTCTCATGCAGGTTATGCTAAAATGCCATCTGATGTCTTATTCTCATCATAGAGGACACTTACAGTATAACAATGAACAGATATTAGTACTAGCATTAGATTGCTAGCATTAGTAAGTAAGCATTAGCATTCAAACATTAACATTACTGTATTTGCCTATATACAAGAAGGGTTAATTAAAAGCCATCTGATCTCATATTCTCATGAAGGGTTATGCTAAAATGCCATCTGATCTCTTATTCTTATCATAAAGGACACTAACATTATAACAAGGAACAGATATTAGCACTAGCACTAGATCGCTAGCATTGGCAATTTAGCATTAGCAATCAAACATTAACATTACTGTATTTGAATATATACAAAAAGGGTTAAATGAATGACATCTGATCTCATATTCTCATAAAGGTTTATGCTTAAATGCCATCTGATCTCATATTCCCATCATAGAGGATACTTACAGTATAACAATGACCAGATATTAGCACTAGCATTAGATCGCTAGCATTAGCAAGTTAGCATTAGCATTCAAACATTAACATTACTCTATTGAATATATACAAGAACGGTTAAGCTTTATTGCCATCTGATCTCATATTCTCATCAGAGAGGACACTTACAGTATAACATTGAGCAGATATTAGCACTAGCATTAGATCGCTAGCATTAGCAAGTTAGCATTAGCATTCAAACATTAACATTATTGTATTGAATATATACAAGAAGGGTAAAGCTTTATTGCCATCTGATATCATATTCTCATCATAGAGTACACGGACAGCATAACAATGACCAGATATTAGCACTAGCATTATATTGCTAGCATTAGCAAGTGAGCATTAGCATTCAAACATTAACATTACTGGATTTGCCTCTATACAAGAATGGATAAGCTTTAATGCCATCTGATCTCATATTCTCATGAAGGGTTATACTAAAATACCATCATATGTTTTATTCTCATCATAGAGGACACTTACAGTATAACAATGAGAAGATATTAGCACAAGCATTAGATCGCTAGCATTAGCAAGTTAGCATTAGCATTCAAGCATTAACATTACTGTATTTGCCTATATACAAGAAGGTTTAATTAAAAGCCATCTGATCTCATATTCTCATGAAGGGTTATGCTTAAATGCCATCTGATGACATATACCATCAGAGAGAGCACTTACAGTATAACATTCAGCAGATATTAGCACTAGCATTAGATCGCTAGCATTAGCAAGTTAGCATTAGCATTCAAACATTAACATTACTGTATTTGCCTATATTCAAGAAGGGTTAATT
>JAFJMP010000432.1:0-14534 GCA_029692085.1 Gymnothorax javanicus | reverse complement strand
TGGGTAATTGAAACCCGATTAGACCCCGGACTTTCACGCTTTTTTACTAAAGGGGGGAAGAATGTGTGTTTCAAAATCGTTTAAATTGTTTAAACAGGGGTTTGAGTTTCCCCCTACCCCAGTTCACCCCCCCACTATGTATATCGGGATGCACTGGTGAAAACAAAAAAAAAAAAAAAAAAAAAAAGTTTTTGGGGTAGTAAACACCCACAGATGTAGAGAAATATCTGGATCTTTTTTCTTTTTCTTCTGCGGGGGCCATATTACTGAAGCTTGAAATCAGGATTAGGATAAAATAATGTTTGGGAATCATTGATACATGTAAACAACCCGAAAATTTAGAATAATTTTCCTCTGAGCGGTAAAATTATTGTTCTTTTTAACCCTTTCCCAAGAGTAGCAAAAAGGGAAATGCAAAAGCATCATAAATTGTGAAAAAATGTGACATGAGAAAAACAAGAAACAAATTTTTCAGAAATTTTTAATTAAAGTAAGCAAAGAGGAATACCCGGAGACTTTCATTGAATTACCGTTGACGGACAAGTTAAATTTTCCCAGGGTATCAGTGAGGGATGTAGCGTTCGAGCTACTTCAATAGATAATGTGATTCACACTCTATAATGAATGGCGAGCAGTTTTACACACATCTCCATTACGCACCACTCACTTAAGCTTCTCATGTGAGCGTTGGTTTAGCGACTTTGATAAGTTTACATTCCGTTCTCTTTAGCGAACCCTTTTCGCTTCGTAGGAAAATAGTCGAGCTTCATGGCAGCTACTGGTGGAGACATCAGGCAGAAACAATACAAAGACATCCTTTGGGAATCGTTATGCGTTGTGATTGCATCTGCGCAGTGTTTCTAAAATAAAGACAACCGTTAACAAGATGCAAGCTTATGGCAAGTTTATTTTTTCTTTAAGTTTTAAAGCCCACCCGACAGAAAAATAATCGTGCAAGATAGGCGTCTTGTCATCAACAGTCAACAACGTTGGACTTCAATTTCGTTGTCCCACAGCCCCCAGTCAGGCGGGATGAGCGCGAATCCGTATAAATTCTATGATCCCCAGAACTCACTCATCGGCCGTACATATTGTCAAATGCTGATGTTGTCCGCCGAAAATGTTAAAAGGCCATTACAACTGCAGCCTACT
The DNA here is from genome assembly GCA_029692085.1 of Gymnothorax javanicus. Classification (NCBI taxonomy): domain Eukaryota; kingdom Metazoa; phylum Chordata; class Actinopteri; order Anguilliformes; family Muraenidae; genus Gymnothorax; species Gymnothorax javanicus. The sequence continues at coordinate 13,382 of JAFJMP010000432.1, read as the reverse complement.
GAAGTGAAACCTGCTGTATTTGAGGCGTTTTCGCGCAGTCCGCCGAACTGAGGAGGAAACATAAAATACCGCCTTCGTGTCTGTGAAAAGCTATCTTCTCCAATTAATTAAATCCTTGGGTGCAACGTGTTCAAAAGTGAGTCATGTTCTGATCAATTACAGTTGACCATACCAATATAACGCCGCGGTTACTTCAAAGCGATAGCGTCATCAGCTATCCAGTTAAATCAGTTATTCAAATATGACTGCGACATAGCATTGTGACATCACAACTGTTCTTGAAGTAAATGAATATTCTTGCTGCTGTTGTGATATCAATAGCACACACCCATACTACATAAACATTGTGCATTGCTGTGCGTCAGAACTTATCAGTGCCACACTTGAGTGCATTTACGATTTTATTAATTCTGATAATATTTTTTAAGATGGGGTTTTCAAAGCGATTGCTGGTGAGTAAATGTTTTTCATACGATAGGATTTAAGAGCATGAGAATATTTTGTGTTCAGGGTATTCATTTCACCACCCCCTGCATGTTGAAAAGAAAATTTCTTCTGATTTCCCAAAATGGCCTCATATTTTCCAATTTGAGGATCTTGAATTAAAACTGTTAGTAAAAAGTCTCTAGCTAATACTTTCAGTTCTTTCTTTCACAAAAGAACAAAGATTTTTTCCTTATTATATCATGTATATCAGTGGTGGCCTGATGAACTGGCAATAAGGGAGAAAGCTTAAACCATCATAAAAATAATGATTGGTCATGACCTGTTTTCAATCATTCATTTAAATGACAATTACAGAAAGCTCTCAACATTATCAGGTGTGGTCAGTCTTCATTAATAACGCATACTTGTCAAATCTCACACACTCAGCGTGAGTTTAAATGGCATATTAATGTTCCCCTGCTGTAGTCATCAATTATTCAATGAATGCATATGTATGAGATTCTGGCGCAGAGATTAGCCAGATCCTTGTGCATGGAGGTTTATCAGTTTCAAGTGCGCAGCGGATTCACCCCTGCTAACTGGAAACCCGATTAGGACTCTGGACTTTTTCCAGCTTTTTTTTTACTCAAGGGTTGGAAGCAATGCATGTGTTTCATGTCGTTTAAATTGTTTAAACATGGGTTTGAAGCTTCCCCCTATCGCCAGTTCTGCAGCCGCCACTGATGTATATCGTTTTTTTATGCACTGGTGAAAACAGTAGAAAAAAAAAAAAATGTTGACTTGGGGTAGTGAAACATCCACAGATGTAGCAAGAAATATCTGGATCATTTTTACATTTTCTTCTGTCAGTGGCCATATTACTGAGCTTGAAATCGGGAATAGGCATAAAATAATGTATTGGAATCATTGATACATGTGAACATTAGCCGTAAATTTTTACGAATAATTTTCTCTGAGCTAGGTGAAAATTATTCAAGTTTTCTTCTCAACCTTCAAGTAGTAGCTAAAGGGACAATGCTATGAAATGCACATCATAAATTGTGATAAAATGTGACATGCAAGAGCAACACAGTCATGAAAGCTTGATTTTTAAACACAACAAAAGTACATTCAAAGTCAATGCAAAGGCGAATACGCGAGACTTTGCATTGTCTTTGAAATGTGATCAATCGTCTTGAAAAAATTGTTCGCGTCCATGAAAGCAGCTTTGCGCTCCTCTGACACTCAATTACCGTTGACGGACAAGTTAAATTTTCCCAGGGTATCAGTGAGGATGTAACGTTAGAGCTGCTTCAATAGATAATGTGATTCGCACTCTATAATGAATGGCAGGCAGTTTTACACATCTCCTGCGCACCACTCCGCCCGGCTTCTCATGTGAGCGTTGGTTTAGCGACTTTGATAAGTTTACATTCCGTTCTCTTTAGCGAACCCACTTTTAACCCGTGGGAAAATAATTAAGAGCTTCATGGCGGCTACTGGTGGAACATCAGAAGAAAACTCAATACAAGACATCGGGACTTACATATGCGTTATGCGTGATTGCATCTCACACCCAGTGTTTCTAAATAAAAGACAACCGTTAACAAGATGCAGCTTATGGCGGTTATTTTTCATTAAGTTTTTAAAGCCCACCCGACAGAAAAAATAATACGTGCAAGATAGGCGTCTTGTCATCAACAGTCAACAACGTTGGACTTCAATTTCGTTGTCCCACAGCCCCAGTCAGGCGGGATGAGCGCCCAGATCCGTGTAGAATTCACTATGATCCCCAGAACTCACTCCTTCGGCCGTACATATTGTTAAATGCTGATGTTGTCCATCGAAAATGTTAAAGGCTTCGTACAGCTGCAGCCTGCTGAAGTGAAACCTGCTGTCTTTGAGCGTTTTTTAGCACAGTCAGGCGAACTGAGGAGGAAACATAAAATACCGCCTTCGTGTCTGTGAAAACCTAATCTTCTCAATTAATTAAATACTTGGCTGCAACGTGTTCAAAGTGAGTAATATTCTGATCAATTGCAGTTGACCATAGCAATATGGCAACACCCAGTTGCTTCAAAGCGATGGCGTCATCAACTATCCAGTTAAATCAGGTATTCAAATATGACTGCGACATAGCATTGTGACATCACAACTGTTCTTGGTCGTAAGATATACTTGCTGCTGTTGTGATGTAATAACTTTTACCCCATACTACATAAACATTGTGCATTGCTGTGCGTCAGAACTTATCAGTGCCACGCCCGGAGTGCATTCACGATTTCATTAATTACGATAATATTTTAAGGATGGGGTTTTTCCAAGCGATTGCTGGTGAGTAAATGTTTTCATACGATAGGATTTAAGAGCCTGAAAGAATATTTTGTGTGTTCAGGGTATTCATTTCACCACCCTGCATGATGAAGAGAAAATTTCTTCTGATTTCCCAAAATGGCCTCATATTTTCCAATTTGAGGATGCTGAGTTAAAACTGTTAGTAAAAAGTCTCTAGCTATTACTTTCAGTTCTTTCTTTCACAAAAAAGAAAGAACAAAGATTTTTCCTTATTATATCATGTATATCAGTGGCGGCTGATGAACTGGCAATAAAGGGAAGCTTAAACCATCCTTAAAAATAATGATTTATCATGACCTGTTTTCAATCATTCATTTAAATGACAATTACAGAAAGCTCTCAACATTATCAGGTGTGGTCAGTTTTCATTAATAACGCATACTTGTCAAATCTCACACATTCAGCGTGAGCTTAAATGGCATATTAATGTTCCCCTGCTGTAGTCATCAATTATTCAATCAACGCATATGTGAGAGATTCTCGCGCCAGAATTGTAGTCCTTGTGCATGGGGTTTATCGGTTTCCGTGCTTGCGGTTGGATTTCATCCCTGGTAATTGGAAACCGATTAGGACTCTGGACTTTTCACGCTTTTTCTTTACTCAAGGGTTGGAAGCAATGCATGTGTTTCATAATCGTTTAAATTGTTTTAAACATGGGTTTGAGCTTCCCCTATCGCCAGTTCACCAGCCGCCACTGATGTATATCGTTTTTTATGCACTGGTGAAAACAGTAAAAAAAAAAAAATGTTGTTTGTGTGACAGTTGAAGGGTTCTGTCACTAGAAATGTCTCCTAATAAGTACGCGCCCTGGCTACCTTGCCAACGAGTCTGGCTCTTTGGCGATGTGGTCAGCGTATTTAACTATTACCCGGGAGTCTGGAGGTTCAAGTCCCCATCTGGGCCCTCCTTCGGCCTGCTACATTCGGGCGTAGCATGGGCGTCGGAACCGACCCGGTGATCGCCGGACCAATATTTTCCCGAATACGCCCCTCCCCCTCCCCTCTCTCCCTCATGTAATGTCAATCTTAAGTCGCTTTCACACTGGATGCGAAACGATTTTCGCACGCAGATTACATTCAAAGTCAATGCAAAGTCTTTGCAGTGACTTTGAATAAGCGCGCTAAAACATTTCGTCCGTGAAAAGCTTTTAAACCCTTACGATCCCGGTGCTTATCATCCAGATTAGATCCAGTAGACAGGGCATTAGCGTTCATATTTAATACTGCACACTCTATAATTATTGGGAAATTTCCCGCCCTTTTGCATTACAGGTTGTTTGGTGACCACCGCTTGTTTATGCATCCCTATTTGGGTTTTTAAATTTTTTGGGGGGGGATTTTCCCCCCCCGGGTAACCCCCTGTAAAAGTTCCTTTTTGAAAGGGGTTAAATGGGGGGTTTATCAGTTTTTTCCCCCAAAATTTTTTTTTTTATGTTTAAAAAAAAAAAAACGGGGGTTTAAAAATTTCCCCCAATCCCCCTGGAAATTTTTTTTTTTTTTTTTTTTTTTTTTTTTTTTTTTTTTTTTTTTTTTTTTTTTTTTTTTTTTTTTTTTTTTTTTTTTTTTTTTTTTTTTTTTTTTTTTTTTTTTTTTTTTTTTTTTTTTTTTTTTTTTTTTTTTTTTTTTTTTTTTTTTTTTTTTTTTTTTTTTTTTTTTTTTTTTTTTTTTTTTTTTTTTTTTTTTTTTTTTTTTTTTTGGGGGGGGGGGGGGGGGGGGGGGGGGGGGGGGGGGGGGGGGGGGGGGGGGGGGGGGGGGGGGGGGGGGGGGGGGGGGGGGGGGGGGGGGGGGGGGGGGGGGGGGGGGGGGGGGGGGGGGGGGGGGGGGGGGGGGAAAACCCCCAATTTGGGGGCCTTTGGATCCTTTCCGTTTACCCAAGGTTAAAAAACCCAAAATCTGTTTTTTTAATTTGGTTAAAAAACAATTGTTTGAACCCTTTCGCAGTTCCCCCGAACTGTGTTTGTTATCCCCCCCAGAAAACAGGGGTTTTTTTTGTGCCCAATTCCCCGGTAAGTTTCAATCCGCTTAAACATTGGGCCCTTTGGTTTTTACTTTTTCGGACGGGGGTTAGTTCCACGGGGATCGCGCCAAAAGAATCAATTTATGAGGGGATTTACCGTTTTGGCTTACCATTTTTTTTAATTTGCAAAGGGGCCCAATTTTTTGGGGGAAAAAATAAGGTAAATCATTGTAAAAACAAGGGGAAAAAGAACTAAGAAATGACAGTCTTTTTCCCGTATAACCTGACACCTTATTGGACCGCCACCTTCTTTTTTTATTAATTTTAAGGATTTATAAGCCTTTCATTGTTCACCGTTAAAGGTTTTATAATTATAGAAATCCCAAATGCAAATGCTAAAAGGCATCAAGCCCAGACAACTAATTCTTTTTCCCATTTTAAAAAACCCAAAATTTGAAATGTTTAAAATGAGGGATTTTCCCCCAACCAAAACCCTCAACCCCTTTTTAAAATTTTATGATGGAAGGGGGGCCCCTTCAATTTTTTTTAAATTAAATTGTTTGTTTTGAAAATCCAAAAAAATTTTTCATTTTTCTTTTCCTTTCAGTGGATTCTAGCTTGAAATAGAAGGCATAAAAATTTTGAACGGTACGGAAATTAGCTTTCGGAAAAATTTTCCCGGCCCAAAAAAAATTACAAATTTTCTTAATTAATAGTTAAAAAAAAAAATTAAATTGTGTAAAATTGCTTCGAAAAACCACCAACTTTTTAAAAAATTAAGTTGAAAAGCCGGTACCCAATTTTTCTGTTTTAATTTGATCCCCCGGGGAAAATTTTTTCCCCTTTAAACAGCTTCCACTGGGAAAAAAATTTTGAAAATAATTTAAAATTGTATAATTTTCCCCCGGCAAGTGCCATTTTTTAAATGGTCCCCCAATTGTAAAATGATTTTGGATTTCATTGAAAAAAAGGGGTTTTTTTTAAAGAAACGGTTTTTCAAAAGGGGTCCAAAAAATTTTTTTCAAAAAGCTTTTTATATTTAAAATTTTAAAAAAGTATTTAGGGTCCACCTTGTTGGGAAAACTTCTTAAGTTTAACGCTTTGAAAATCCCCTTAAACCTCCCTTTTTTTTCAGCTGTTTTTTTGCTGTGGTGCATTAAAACCCCAAAATAAGAAAATAGCCTCTAAAAAAACATTGCCAAAATAAAGGGACAAATGCGGTCTGCTTCATTAAATGTTTTCACGTGTTTAAAAAAAATCAAAACCAAAAAATATTTTTTGCTTTTTTTTTTCAATTCCCCCCGGTTAAACATATTGTCTTTGGTCAGGGTGAATTAGGAAAATTAAAATTTTTTGAGGGTGAATTAATTCTTCATTCCCCCTTGAGAAAAAATCACTAAATTGTTATTAAACGAGGTAGATAATAAGTAGGAAAAAAAAAATTTATGCAATGCTTAAAAAAATTTTTTCCCTCATTTCCCAAAAGGGACTGTTTTAACCCCATCAAAGAATTTAGCCAGAAGGGCAATTTTTTTAAATTCTTGTGTTTTTTTTCTCTCCTTTCCAGTTTTTTTGCTTCTGCCGGGAAAGGCAACAAAAAAATTTAATTTTGGAATAGTGACCCCCCCGCTGATCAAAAAGCGGGGGGGGAAAACCATTTACTCCAATTTGCTGGTACTTATTAAAAACCCCGGGGGAATACGGGGAATATTAAATTAAGAACAGTCCAAATAAAATAGCAATTTTTTGATCTAGATGAACGAGAAAAAAATAACCAAAAATATCGGGAAATTTTAACCGCCCAGCGAATTAATTCGATTTTGGTGCCCAGAGAATGTGGAGCAAAAAGGGTTTCCCAGGGGTAGGAAAGACAAGGGCTGTAGGTAAAGTAGATGAAAATTAGTCATGCCAATTAAGTCGAGGAGCGGACCCTCTCCTGGAGGCTTTTTGTTTTACAGGGTGTGGGAGGGTTTGGGAAGGAGGGCAGACATCTGTTTATGAATATCCCATCCGTGATCAAAGCACCCTTTAAAAACTTGTTTCACTTTGTCTATTTTTTCCTTTTTTTCCTTCTTCTCTTCCCTCCGGTTTTGTATTTGGTCAGTGGCAGAAAAAAAGCATGAAAAATTCATCTGTAAAACCCGACAAAACCCAATTTTCCTGAGATTAAAAAGGGATTCCTTGGGAACGGAAAAAGGGTGTGAAATTTGGTGAAAGCCCATTTTTCCAATTGCATTTCCAAAAGGGGGGTTCCCCTCCAGCTTATCCTCTCCTCTTTCTAAAACAGTCATAATCTAGCACCTAAATTTGGGGAAAAATCCATCTACTTTTCCAAACAAAGGGTGGGTACTAGCTTCTTGCCTTTTCAGATTTGTTTTAAAAAAATTATGTTATTTTCCCCACCCGCTGCACTGCATATAAATTTAAAATTAAGTCTTCTTCTGTAATACAGATTTTTGGGTTTATGGCGGTTAACTGTTCATTGCCGGTTAGATACTTTTTTTTGGGTTTTATGGTCGTGTTAACTGTTCTTCCTTGAGTTAAAAGATTTTTGGGTTTTAGGGGTTTCAACTTTTCATTGCCAGTTAGTCAGATGTTTTTTATGGTCAGTGCTCTGTTCATTTTTTTGATTAGATAAGATTTTTGGGTTTTTGGGTATTTTTTTTATTGGAGTTAGATACAGATTTTGGTTTATGGTGGTTAACTTTTTACCCCAGTTAGATCGATGTTTGGGGGGAAAAATGTTTTCATATTATCAATTTTATTTTCTTGTTTTCAGATTTTAAGGGCATTTTGGTTTAGCCCCCACAGCAATGAGCTAACCAAAAACATTTTTTTTCACACCGGGAAATTGTTGTTTTTTTCCAGGATTGGTTCTAAAGGTGACGAGCCATTTTTAGTTGATGTCAGCAACTCAAATCCGATGGGACGGGGAGAACCCATTTACTTTTTTTTTTTAATTAAGGCCCAAAAGATTCGGCAACCTGTAATGTTGTTGAGCAAATGCTCTTCCAGTCTCCAAAGTTTAGTTTTATCAAGGGAAAGTTTCATTGCCCCCGCCCTAAAACACATCTTCATACACCTGAGAAATTTCTTGTGCTTTAAAAATTTTTTATGTTTTAAAAAAATGTGGTTTTTGGATACAAACCTCAAACATTTATTTTTTAATGAGTGGGCGTTTTTGGTGCACAAAGACAGAAAAATCCGCCGGGGGGAGGGAAAACTCAGTGGTTGCCTTCAAAATCACCACTTTGGGAAGAACATCCACTTGAAAAAACCAACCATTTTAAAAAAAAAAGAAAATGTTACAAATTTTTTTTGAAATTTTTTGGCTAAGACTGTAAACTTTGATGCCCCTTTTTAAAAATTTAAAAGCATCGGGTGCGCATTTTTTTTTTTAATATTTTTGGACTAAATAAAATTTCTTGCCTTTTTTCCCCGGGAAAAGGCATTACAAGGGAATTTTGGGATGATAAATCTGTGTGCCCTTTTTTAATAGAAATTTTTTTTAACAAAAGAAACCGTTTTTTTTTTTTTCCCCCCAAAAAACCCCTTTCTTGTGGGCCTCAAAAAACCGGGGGCATTTTAAAAAATTTTTTTTTTTTCACCAAGGAGGGCCTGCCTCAACAAAGAATATACCAATCAATTTTAATTTTAGTGCCCCCTTTTTCAGAAAAGATATTTTTAATTTATCAATTATGGAATTTATTATTCATTTTTTAAGGACAAGAAACTTTTTACCATTTTTTTATCGGGTCCCCAAACTGTGAGTTTTTAAAATTTGGGTGTGTGTATTTTACAATGTTGGGGGAGATGAAATTTTTATTTTTGCATTACATAAAAATTTCCAAATAAAGGAACAGGAATGTCAGTCCGCTTTTTTTGGATCTGTAAAGGGCCAATGTTTTTTTACAGATATAAGGAAAGGAATATTCCCCCCAGTTGGGGGCATTTGGGGTCCCCCAATCCACTGGGGCCCCCCCTTTTTTTGGGGAAGATTTAGATGGAGTCAGAAGTCTGTGTTTTGGGTCTTTAATCCGTTTGGATCAACTTCCCCGGACCTTTTTGGGAAAAGGGCAGGGGGGGGAACCCATCTTTCCCGACCAATTGGGGGTTCCCAATGGGGTTCAGAGTTCAGCTGCATCTCCCAATGAGAGCCAAAATTAGCTCTTTCAATGGGGCTCAAAATTCAGCTCGGATGAGGGCCCGGATGGCCATGCAAACATTACCCCACCCAAAGAAACAGCAGTATTTTTCGTGGTTTAGCGTTTTTATTTATCTTAACTGAATTCAAAATGGTCAAAATTACAAAATTTTTTTGGAAAGATGCAGTGGCCCAAAGATCAAATTTTAGTTGTATCAGCAATTTAATTACTTGTCTGCTTTAAACAGCTGTTGCAGAGGGACCCACCCCCGGCTGGGGAAAGGTAGGGCGCCCCTTTTTAAACCCATTAACTGGGAAAAATTAAAGGGAGGGGTCGAGCCTCCATCAAACCTAAAAAAGGCCCCTGTTTGCTCATTGGTTTAAAATTGATCATGGAGAAATGAACATGTCTACAAAAAATAAATCAATTTTTATGAGAAACATTCAGTTTCTCAAAAGGAACAATTTTTTTTAAATTTTACGGTAGATCCTTTGAAACATTGCACAATTTTAAAGATTTTCAGATAATAGAATGATGATATAGGAAAATTAAACTTTTTTCAGAAAAATGGGGGGAAATTTTATAAAAAAGGGAAAAAAAAAACCTGGGGATTAAAATTTAAATGGAAATGTCTGAACCTGATGATTTCCATTTGAAAAAATTTTTTGAAGGGGTAAAACTCTGGGGGGCGCTGCTTTTTTTAACCAAACCCCAATATGTTCCCAACAAATTTTGAAAACTGATTTTTTTTTCTTTCCCCCGAAAAGGCCCCTTTTATCATTTTTAAGAGGGTTTGTAACACCCTTCCGGATGGGTGTTTTGATAATCAAATTTGGTTCTCACAGAATCCCCAAAATTTCGGTAAATTAAAAAATGAAAATGCTAAAAATTTTTTTGTTTTTTTCCCCCTTTTTGTTTTTAATTTTTTAAGCTTTTTTGTAAATAATTTTTTTTTTATTTGTTATTAAATCAAAAAACCAAAAAAAAGTTCCACAAAAAAAAAAAATACTGAATTTTTAAATTTTTTAAAAAAGGCCCGGTTAAAACTTAGGGTCCCCCGTCAAGGGGGCCCATTAAAATTTAAAAATTTCCCCCAAAAGTGGGCCGGCTATTTTTTTGGATCCAAAAAAACGGGTTTTTTCCCCCCCCGCCCTGGCCCGCAAAAATTTTTTTAATTCGGCTTAATTTTAAAATTTTCCCTTTTTTTGGGTAAATGGGGGGATGTGTTCCCCTTTTCGCCTTTTTTAATGACAAACCCTATTTTTTTTTAAACCCAGAAGAGGCTGCATTGGGCCGAAATATCATCCATGAGGGGCGAAATTTAATCAACCCCGGAAAAAAGACGTGGCTATTCCACAAAACCCGGGTTCAAAACCAGCCCCATTCGTTCTCCGAGGGGGTTGTTTAACATTCGACATTTATGGGGGGCCCTGCCGTCTTTACAAACCTGCAAAAAAGGAAAAGAAAAGGAAACCACCCCCAATTAACCCCGCCCCAATGCACGGAAAACTCCCCCACAGCCATGAGTTCTGACACACCGATTGGGGGGGAGGCCTGCCAGGTCTCAAAGCCAGCCAATCAGCGTACCCTTTTTGGCTGTGCCCTGGCATTCTGGGCAGGGAAAAATTTTTTAATTATTCTTCAGAACGAGGGGAAAGATGTGGTTTTGGGGCCGAACAAAACTTTTATGGTTTAACGCCGATACCCAAAACAAGGTACAAAAAAAGGATTTGCAGGGGCGTTTTTTGCCGGGGGAAGGTCTAATGATACCAGCAAGCCGGGGCCAAGCATTTAAAACAAGTTAATGCTTTTTTAAATTCCCCAATAAAAGAAAAAACCAAAAATTTTTCCTTTTAGGATCAGCTGAAATGTGCTGAGCCAGACCTATCTCGGGGGTCAGATTTTTGGTGGGGTCCAAGTTTTGATGAAAACATTATACATATTTCCGCAAATCGAGAGAGTTATTTTTAGTTTATTTCCTTCAGAATTGCCATAGAGCTGATGCTGGTCACAGGCTAATCCTAAAGCATAAAATGAATTACAAAACAAAAATTATTTTCAAACTTATGACTAATTGGTATCTCTATTAATTATACTATTGACCAAGTCAAAAAACAAACAAGAAGCAATGGGTTTTTTTTAAAAAACTTTTAAAAATTGGGAAAAATAATTTTTTTTTAACCAGGCAGGGAGGGGTTAGCCTGACCTACCTTTTTGGGCCCCCGAGAAAGCTGGAGGGAATCTAAGGCACGCAAAACTCGAATTTGGCTAAAAAAATTCCTAATTTTTTTTCATTTTCCAATAGGTTTCTTTTTTTTTTAAATTGTTTTCTTTCAGCCAACTATTCTGGCATAGGTTTTTCAGGGTAAAAAAAATTTTGGGGGGCGGGGAAAGGGAATTTAAAAATTTGCAGGTGAGGAGGGTTTTTTTTTTTTTTTCCCCAAAAGATTATAGATTTCTTCAGGCCCCAAACAACTTTAAATTAAAAAAAGTAAATCAAAAAATATTCAAAAATAAAAAATTTTGGGTTAATATTAATTCAAATTTTTTTAAAAAAAACTTTTCAAAAATCAAATAAATAAAATTTTCCCCCAAAAAAAGAGAAATTGTCAAGGGAAAAAAATTTTGTCGCAGGTTGGCTTCTCCCAACTTTTTTTGGAAAAACAAAAAATATGGTCAAGTATTTTAAAAAACCCCGAAGTTTTTTTTTCGGGGGAGGGGTGGTTTCCCCCCCCAAAAAAAAAAAAAAAAATTAAAACCCCAGGAAAGCCCTTTTATGATGGCCATACCCCAAACTTTTAAAAGGCTGTTAAAAAAAGTTGATTGTAAGTAAAGCAGGTTTAAATTCAGTAAAAAACCCCCATCTCAAAAATTCTTTTTCTGAACACCCAAAATTATTTTTCCCTTTTTTTTGTTGGAAAATAAAAAAGAAACCCTCAAAAAAGCTACCAGAATGGTCTAAAGAAAATACACAGCCAATAACCGCCTAAAACTAAAACGTACAGGTATGCGGTAATAAACTTTAAAGTGTCTTTATGTGTTATTTTTGTAGAAATATGTCTGACAAAGCGGAGTCAAGAGAATTGCAGATCTGTTCGATTGATCACTAATTATTCCATGCCTGCATCTGAGCCATCATTCGCACCCAGTGCGGAATGTTCTTGAAATATTCTCAGGACTGTGCGAAATGTTTTGAGCTATGATCTGCCGGTCTTTTCTACTATGGAATTCAGCAGAAAACCAGGACAGGTAGTATAGCACACAGAGTCACGAAGCAGCTGCAGTTTGGCGATGCAGCAACTCTGTTTCAAACAAGGAGTGACGCAATCCACGGCATTCGCTTTAGAGAGACATGACGTATGATCATTCTGAAGTGTACATTACACAGAACGACAAAATGTCCACAGGTTTGTATTTTCTTCTTTCTTTTAGCGGTTTCACTGTAAAGCGCCTTCACACGAGGAACGATTGCGACAGATCATTAAAGTCAATGCAAAACGCGATTGCGTCTTTGCATTGACTTTGAATGCAATCTGTCGCATCGTTCGCCATGTAAAGCAGCTTCGGAAGCAGTGCATCTGATTTCAACGACAGGAAGGATGCATTTGAACGTGAGACTGAAGTTCGAACCGTCGATCAAAGATGATTTTAATCTCAAGTTTACCTTCACAACGACAGACTTGCTAATTCACAAATGCACTGAATAATTTGTTTCTCCAAGGTAAAAACTGCGTCAAGCCAGCCTCCACTCCGGAAAACACGGTCAAGCCAGCCCTCACTCATTTAAGTGGTTTGGAATAAACGCGCATTCGGTAACGGCGTGTCTCGACTGATTTCAAATTTTCAAAATAAAAGCTGGCTAACAAAAGCGTTATGTCAATCAGAAATTAGCTCATTTAAAAGAAATAGAAACTGCATTAATGACTGCAATAAAAACAATAAATACGAAACTGAATATTATTCAAAATTAATACTAATTTAAAACAAGATTAAGATGATCAGGTAATATTCAGAGGAAGAACTTCAGAACTAAAGCCATTTGAAATAGAATGTATTTTTACCTATGTTGAGTGGACATTCAGATTAAAATTAATGAAAACTCCCTGTTGTCACAGACTAATTTCACTACAGCATGACAGTACAGTACCTCACAGTGTCACTCAGTGGATATCAGGACATTCTGATGTGGCATTTCAAAATTAAAGCCCTTTGAAATAGAATGTAGTTTTACCTATGTTGGTGAAATTCAAATTAAAATTAAGCAAAACCCGTTGTCACAGACAATTTCACAGCATGACAGTACAGTACCTCCAGTGTCACTCAGGGATATCAGACATTCTGATGTTGCATTTCATAATTAAAGCCCTTGAAATAGAATGTAGTTTTACTATGTTGAGTGACATTCAAATTAAAATTAACGAAAACTCCCTGTTGTCACAGACTAATTTCACTACACATGACAGTACAGTACCTCACAGTGTCACTCAGCGGATATCAGGA
>JAFJMP010000431.1:0-14600 GCA_029692085.1 Gymnothorax javanicus | reverse complement strand
GGCGACTTTCTAAATTGGCAATCTGGGAATCTTTTTGGGCATTGTATGTCATTTGAGATTTCTCAGGTACCGAACTGAAAAACTCATTTAATTTCACTTTCTGTTGCAATCAAAATTATTCAACCCCCATTGCAAATTGGGTTTAATGGCTAAATTTACAAACTTTCTGCTGTTCGTGATAAACAGATTAAACAAGAACATTTTAAATAGCTCAACACAACTAATATTACAAGTGGTTTCTCCCAATTTAGCACAAAATGCCATTTTTAATGACTACTGCAGTCTCAAAATTATTCAACCCCCTGAATAGAATACGTCATAAGAGCATATTCGCATATCAGGTGTTGTCTTAAGCACACCTAATGCAGCTAATCAAGAGCAGTGGCGGCGGCAGAGTATTTTTTATGGTTCACCTACGGTGGGGCTAACCCATGTTAAGACTGTTTTCTGTCGTGGAGTCAAGTTGGGACCGATGAAGTGACACACCAATGACCACTTTCCAATTGAAAAGGCTTTTATTACAATGCGCAAGGGAGGATTCTAGCGTCCGACATAGCATTCGCAGAGAATCCTAACACACTGTTCACATCTCGGGGTTTAAGTACAAGATCAGTGATAGAGCAAGTGGTGGATGTAACACCTTCCCTTAAACATCCAGCCAAACTTACAGGATGTTGATATTACCTTTGATCATGTACCTTCCTTCTGAGCACAATACAGCAATTACCAAGTGTGACCAGGTGCCAGGCGCCCCTCACTGTGGGAGGATATTGATGTGAGTGTGTATGAGTGAGGGAGGGGCTGGGAATGAGGGTGTGTGGTGTGTGTGTGTGTGTGTGTGTGTGTGTGTGTGTGTGTGTGTGTGTGTGTGTGGTGTGTGGTGTGTGGGTGGGCTGTGTGTGGGTGTCTGTGTGTGCTGAGAGAAAAACCTTAAACCAGTAGCTCAATCCTATCATTCCCTCATTTTGTATTGGTGGTGAGCTAAGGTCTCACCCACCATGATTTAGACACCGGTTAGGCCACCATTTGCAAGGGAATGGGTCAGATTAGCAAATGTTAGACCGTGCTGTACATTCCTGATTAGCCTATTTAATTTATAATACATATAAATAACTAAAACAAAGCTTACAATACTAAGTCCCCAGACACCCTGGGATAGTACCACCCAAAGTCGTCCCCAGGGGACACTACTCCCAGAAATGTTTGTACCTTTTAGTCAGTGGGTCACAGTTGTTGCCTTTTTTGCTGCTGTATGATATTCTGTCAATTCTGTCAGAGACCGCCATGAGAGCTCTCTCAAAATAATTATTGTGGTCCAGCACCCAGCTCTCCAAGGCTGGAACAGAAGTGTTAGTGGTGACATCGGGAGCGACTAGAATAGAGCCGATAGTAATAGAAGTGCCAGTAGGGTTAATGCAGTAGGAAATGTTAGTCATTGCACAAAGCTTTGGACCAGAGTATAAAGGCCCAAACCTGCACCAAGTGGTAGTGTTGGTTCTCACTGCTATTGCTCCAGGAGATTCAGGTAATACTTGTATTTGTAGTTCAGGTCCCACTGAATGTGATAGGGCTTGTCCTGACTCAATTGAGGCTGTGCATAGTACCCAGCCTCCGACAGTAGAGCATTGGTGTTCCGAAAAGGCAATGTTTCTGTTGTTGTCAGTGGTGATGTATTTGACATTGCGCACTCGGCACACATGTCCGTTACATGGGAATGGAAGCGGGTGTATGGGTTGTGCTTTCAGTATGGGCTTCCGCCCGACTGGAATTAGAACACCGCCATGGATGTCCTCGCCAACGTGACATGCCCCGACTATCGATAGGGACCCCTCCCCGGCCGCCACCCAGGGAGCTGACTCAGCCTCCATAAGGACTGCAGACCGTACCCACTCTGGTACACGTGACGCGAGCAGGTCACCTATCAGAGCTGCCACCTCCATGCTGAATGCCATGCCAGATCTGTAACACATCTCCTCCACCCTCCTATGCACATGCTCTACCAATAGAATCTTTTCATAAGTTTTAGTATTCAAGTAAATGCTGGAGCAAAGCAGTGATCACCTCCCCAGTGTCATGCGTAGCAGAAGCAAGATGGCGAGTAGCTTGGTTAGAAAGTAGTCCTCCCTTTGCCACCGATATTGTGCCTGTTGCTAACAGATTGTCAGCCCAATCACGGTTATTAGATTCTATTGCCATTGAAATGGCATTCACTGTTGAGCCAGTGGCTCCCACCCATCCTGCAATATCTGATAGCAGATCTCTACGTTTCCTATGTACATCATATTTATAACATTTTGGCAACCGCTGTAACATAAAATTGATCAGGCTTTGGATTGTTCTAATTCTGTAAAATGTGAACAATCCTAGGCCAGATAATGTGTTTCACTTTAATAATTAAATGAGAATGTCGAGTTGACACACCAACCAGAGCAGGCAGAGGCTCTCCTTCAGAAGCTAATCCAATTTTTGGTCCAGGATACAATACAGGGCATGTGCTGGGCTTCCCTGGAGGGCTACATGTAGCACGGGCCTCACCTCTCAATTTAAGGGCATACTCATGTATGGCCATCAGAGTGGGGCAACCATCTTCCTCCAGTCCCGCTGCAGTTTTATTCCAATTGATATTAAACATTTCATGTACTGTAATAGCCTCTTCCCAACCTAATCCTGCGTCAACCCACACTCTCGGATCCTTCCACATTAATACACCAGATCCATTACCTTCAACAACACTACAACACAGATCTCCGACTAATTTACCAGGGTTCCTTATTCCCCAAAAGTGACAATCTGTCATCCTCCAAATGTCTTTATTGCACTGGATGGAGCCCCATCCAGTCAGGTTGATACTCGTCAGGTTGTCCCAGGTCCAGCTGCAGCCTGCTGAGTTGGTGCACATTTGTGTACTGTGGAAACGTGTGTCTGCCTTTAGACACAAAACAAAAGAACTGGCTCCCAAGAGCCAGAGGACGAGACGAGGATTATTGTGCCCCATATTGTGTCTCCGCCCGATATTTTTTCAAACGTGTGATATGGAACCACACTGGAATCCCAGTCACCCGGGCAGCCGATAAGGTTGTGTGTGTGTGACAGTGTGTGGTCCGGACCAGGTAGGATCAAATGTCTTCTTCTGATAGGTTTTCACCAGCACCTGGTCTCCATGTTCTACCTGGCACATTTCCACGTTGTCCTCTCCTGCATCCGGTTCTGTCCTGTGATCCTGTGAGACACACTGGGACAAATGTCTGCAATATTCAACAAGACAGTCACCCATCACATGCAAATCACCACCACCAATGCACAGATCTCCAGGAGTCCTCATGGGTCGGCCTGTAAGCATTTCAAAGGGAGAAAGTGAGTTGGGGTCAGTTGGTCCTGCTCTCATAGAGAGGAGAACCGATGGTAGCTGCGTCACCCAGTCTTTCCCTGAAAAGGTTGGGTGGGTTGGGGCTGTTGTCTCATCCTAGTCTTAATAGTGGGTCCAGGATTGCATCGCGCACACGTCATACACCTGCGAACATAATTGTGAATGTTAACACTCAATTTAGGATGCCAGCATGTTTGTGCCATCCTGTGCCGCATCCGCTTCACTCCATCATGCCCTAGTGAGTGGTATAAATGGATCATTGTTCCCATCATACTACTGGGCAGAACATAAGCACCTTCAGGGCCCCTCCAAATGTTGTCTTGCCCCAATTTCCCACCATTCTCCATCCAAAGCCATTTCTCAGCTCTGGGGGCTTCATGTTGCAGCTGCTGTAGTTCTGAAAGAACATTTCCTTTTCTCACTCGCTCTGTTTGCAAAGCCACTACCGAGGCAACTTTCCCTTCACTGGCTGCAGTCTTTGCCCACTCATCTGCCTTCCTGTTACCCTCAGTGTGAGGATCAGTCCCATTGGTGTGGGCTTTTACTTTCAACACTGCTACCTGTTTTGGTCTCTGTACAGCTTTGTGTAGTTTGTTCACTACCCCCTCATTTTGTATTGGGGCCCCTACGCTGGTCTTGAGCCCCTATTTTACCCACAAACTCAAATAGTCATGTACAACCCCAAAGGCATATCTAGAGTCTGTATAGATATTCACATTATAGTCAGTCATTGTTTCACAGGCTTCAGCAAAAGCATATAATTCAGCAATTTGAGGAGATTGCCATGCTATAGTACATTCTACCCAAAGAAAGCTGTGGGATGGCTCAGAAACAACCTCCCAATATTTTTAATTGCCTAGTCTGTTCCCTTTTTTTTTTTTTTTTTTTTTTTTTTTCTTATATGGATCTTTATTCTGACATTTTTACTACACACCTACTGGCAACAATGAACACCATGGTTCTTTACAGTCTCTCAGAAATTACTGTAATTTACAGTAAAATCCTCATGCTTCTTTTCTCTCTTATTCACACAGAACCTACTTCCCGCTCCATTTTACCACCTCCCTACTTACATTTTGCTTTCAGTCTCACTGGCTTATGAGCAGTGCGCCACTTCCCCCGTTTCTGAGCAAGGCCCTCCATCTTCCACTGTACCATATCCCAGCACCTGGCGTCAGAAACCCCTCTTCTCTATTTAACATTTCCATCCTTTAGTTCAATCTAAATCCCATTCACAATCCCTCTGATGCTACATACCATTTCCTCCGTCACAGGCATATTTACAAGACCTCAGTAACCCCTCAGCCCTATGTGTTAACCTCATCACCCTCCAGTCTCCCATCATTCTAGGCAAATTACCCTTTTGTTCCTAAGCATCCTTTGAACTTCAAGCTATAAGTGATCACACCTTCCCTCAGTTGTTGGTTCCCGTTCATCTGCACCTGGGGAACAGACCCACCACTTCTTCCACTCTACCAAACCATCCATTCTGCAACTAAGATGTGCCTGCATTTATTTTTCTACTTAAAAAGTACGGAGGAATACAGCGAACTCTTAAAAAACAACCCACATTATTGCCACATTAAAACAGTGCTCTCTTAGCTCAAGACAACACACATCACAGCTTCCTTGTTTTTCTCACTGCCCTTTTTACGACTGTTCCACCATTCATTCATAGCCTCAGCTAAAGTTTAATCTGCGTTTGCTTTCAAAGGAAACGGGGATTAGCTTTAATTGCTTTACTATATCTCGGTACAGTCGCTTCCAGAGCGGCTTTCTGAACCGCTTCGGCCAATATCTCCCTCTCCATTCTGAGTTCAGACAGTTAAAACTCTTATTATCTATTATGGGTATCGACTACAGACGCTTATGTGTATTATTTATACTTGTCGGTAGCTACGTCCCCATGTGTAAGCGCGTTCAAAGGGTAAAAGGTAAACTATGTGCTTGTACTTTTTCAGGTCGAAAGGGAATGGTAGGGCAGAGTGTATTTAAACTTTTAGTAATTATTAGGTTTATTTTATCATTACCCCCTTATCTCGGGTTCATTGACTATATAAAAGTCCCTTATTTCGGGCTCATGGACTATCAAGAGTATTTGGGCTCATGTACTGTTCATGTCCTTATCCTACGGAACCGAACCTCGACAAGTTCATTATAGTATGTACGCAATTTATATCATTTTCTATCTACATACATATATACTGTATATCGCTAAAATGAACAATGCAGGGTATATTATGTACTCGTATAACCCAGCCTAACACACAAACTTAGCATAAGTCTGCTGCAGACATTCACATGCTTCAGCAACTTTACACACAGTTATCAGACGAAGTACGAAAACGGAACAGCAAAACAAACAACAATCAGTGCACTTTCACGCATTCAATGACATTGGCAAATAACCAAGGTTTCTACTTCAGCATTCCCGCTCGCCACACAGCCCAGTTTCACACAACTCAAAAGTTTACCGGAGCAAACTCCCTTTTCACGAAAATGGCAAAACGGTCCAAACAGTTCCTCGAACAACTCTATTTTCCTACAACTACTGCAGCGAGGCTCGTCAGCACTCGCTAACAGCAGGCTATGCAAATGCCAATGGTAACGACAATGTCCTCTTATGGGGAGTCCAACCCAACTCCACTAGGGCCACTGACTAATGACACCAATGTGTCCTCTTACAGGGAGTACAACCCAACTCCACAAAATTTCAGTGGTAACGACAAAGTCCTCTTCTTGCAGAGTCCAACCCGACTCCAAAACCCAATGGCGGTGACGCTTCCGCGTCCTATCAACAAATGCCCGGCAATCAATCAATATTCAATCTATCAATCTTTCAAGGTCTCCAGACCTCCAAATGCCTCAAAGGCAATGACATAACGCGTCCTCTTACGAGAGTCCAACCCGACTCCACTAGGGCCACTGACTAATGACACCAATGTGTCCTCTTACAGGGAGTACAACCCAACTCCATAAAATTCAGTGGTAACGACGCCAATATGCCTAAAGATCATCAGTGATTCAATCACAACACCGTCCCATTCCACACTTTATTTTTTTATCAAAATAATAGGAGTCACTCTAATAATTGGCTCAAGGACAATCAACACCTAATGAGGATGGTAAAATAAAAAATACTCACCCTCAAGTTGATTATCGTTGGTCCAACCAGGAGATGTTTCCTATCCCATCCTCGTCGCCATCTGTTAAGACTGTTTTCTGTCGTGGAGTCAAGTTGGGACCGATGAAGTGACACACCAATGACCACTTTCCAATTGAAAAGGCTTTTATTACAATGCGCAAGGGAGGATTCTAGCGTCCGACATAGCATTCGCAGAGAATCCTAACACACTGTTCACATCTCGGGGTTTAAGTACAAGATCAGTGGTAGAGCAAGTGGTGGATGTAACACCTTCCCTTAAACATCCAGCCAAACTTACAGGATGTTGATATTACCTTTGATCATGTACCTTCCTTCTGAGCACAATACAGCAATTACCAAGTGTGACCAGGTGCCAGCCCCCTCACTGTGGGAGGATATTGATGTGAGTGTGTATGAGTGAGGGAGGGGGCTGGGAATGGGTGTGTGTGTGTGTGTGTGTGTGTGTGTGTGTGTGTGTGTGTGTGTGTGTGTGTGTGTGTGTGTGTGTGTGGGTGGGGGGGGGGGGGGAATGGTGTGTGTGTGGATCTGTGTGTGCTGAGAGAAAAACCTTAAACCAGTAGCTCAATCCTATCACCCATAAGGCGGTGGGGCTCAAATCAATGCCAGAATTTCAATGTGAATATATATTCAATAAAACAACACCCTCCCACAGCTAAAAACACGCACACACACACGCACGCACGCACACAAAAAAAACTGCCATTTATCACCGAAAACAGACAACAATATGTTTCTGCTCTCACAGATGAGAACAGTCAGCGATGGTCCAGCAGTAGTGAGATGAGTTAAAATACGGCAGATATAGAAGGCGATGAGACCAATATAAGATCAGAGTGGACCAATAAGGCAAACTTTGACACACAGATCACCCAATTCAACACGAGCTGTCCTAAAGCCATAGTCTACCACACAACAGAAAAGCGTCAAAACACATCTCCAACAAATAAAATATGCTAATTAGGCAACAAGACCGCAGCAAGGAAGAGCATGGAACAGGCAACATGCAAAACGCAATAACAAAGTCAGCAACGTTTCCAAAAACAATAAAAACAATATTAAAACTCACCAGGTTGAGATTTTCAGATGAGTACAATCTGCCGGTTTTTCTGATTGGAGGCAAAGATGTCGATGATGCGCTGAACATCCAAAGTCTTTGTCCTCTGTTTGTTGATGGACAACAGGGCCAAGTTGCTGTTTCGGGCATCACCGCTGCTGTTCCGTAGATAGTTCTTAATCCGACGGAGGCAGGAGAAACTCCGTTCGCATGAAGCAGAGGTCACGGGCAGGGTCAGTGAAATACAGATGAGTCTGTATAAATCCACAAAAGCATCCTGGTAAGGTTGCATTACAGTGAGAAATCCCACCGTGTCATTCACTACATGTCCCTGTGCTTTCTTTCTTTCCAGCAGACGCCGAACTTGGTGTAGCTCTGCTGTCAGGTTTTCCTCAGTCAATCCATAGAACTGTGCCATGGGCTGCAGACATTTCTTGTCCAGGAAAGACGCGTGTTTGGGGCTGAGTGCCGAGACTCCAGTTAAAACACCTCCGGCCTCGGTTGAGAAACGTCTTCTCATTTCACTCACAAGTCTGTCAATTACTGGGTAATAACAATGTATGCGCAGCGCATCTGGAGTTGTAACAGGTGTGCGCTCAACTGGGGCCTCGACAACAAACTCCTGAAGGATTCGAGGAGGCTGTGCCTGTCTCTTTTCCCGTGTCCCGTCCTGTCTCACGCCGGCTTTGGTGCACAGGTCCGCTGCTCTGTCCCGAATGTCAACCCACGACTCTTCTGCGCGTTTGTCTGACAGTGTCACTATGACTGACTCTGATAAGTCTATTGTGGACGAAAGCTCAAGAGTGGGAGATTGGAGGTGGTCAGACATGAATTTTGTGACCTGGAATAGCTCCTCGAAAAGCGTGAGAAGCAGGACAAACTGTTCATCAATAAGTCCACTCACAGCCCTGGCCTCAGTTTTCCTCTGCGCATTAGGCTGAGACATGATATCCAGAAGTGTTGCCTGTATTGCAGGCAGTGATTTACGGATTGCCACCAACGACGCATATTGACGTGCCCAGCGTGTGTCGGATGGGCTCTTAAGTTCAACGGGCTGTGTCGCTGATTCAATCTCTCTCTGTTTCTTGATGAACAGGTCATGGGCGACAGAGTTGGAGAAAAAATTGTACAACATTTGTGCGGTTTCAAAAAACTCTGCTGCTGCTTCAACGTTGCGGACCACATCGACCAAAACGAGGTTTAACCTGTGCGCATGACAGTGAATGTACAGTGCTTGTGGCACATCCTTTTTGAATCTCTGCTGAACGCCACTTTTGGAGCCCGACATAACTGCAGCGCCATCATAACACTGTCCAACACACGTTTTTGTAAATATTGCGCTGCGATAGAGTCTGTTGTATGCTTCTCAAGAGCAAGTCGGCGTCCACGCCGTCTGCAGGCGTGAAGTGCAGGAATTCCTCACGCACCTCGTCTCCTTTTAAATACCGCACAACAATGGAAATCTGTTCACTTTTACGGATATCTTTGCTTTCGTCAACCATTACGGCGAAATGTTCTGCTTCTCGGATTTCTGCACTTATTTCATTTCTGATTATGTCAGCCATAATCTCAAAAATCTCGTTTTGAATGCCTTTGTGTATGTATTTAGCATTTCTGGGATTATCCTTCAGTTTCTTTGCTACGGTCTCGTTAAATTCACCAATTACGTTCAGCAGCTCCACAAAGTTGCCCTTATTTTCTGACTGCTCATCCTCCCGGTGACCTCTCTGAGCGATGCCGTGGCATGCAGTATAACGTAGAGACAAAACCACAGCCTTCATGTACTCTCTGTTTTCCTGTATGATTTTGGAATGACCCGCATCTAACATGTTTCCTAATCTCGAGCCACCTGTCGTTGCCAGTTTAAATTCAGCCCATGCCTCCATGGCGAACTTGTGTGCTGCACTTGCGTGATGTTTTTTAAAGGCTGCTGTTGCGTGTTTCCAGTTCTTAAATCCATTAGAAAAGGCCGGCTTGGTATGGAACCGGTGCCCACCACCACCCAAAAAATGTCGGCAGGCGAAGCAGAAAGTTGCATCCATCTCAACCGAATATTCAAGCCAGCTGTATGTGTCAAACCAGGCAGCATTGAAAGATCTCTGCTGATTACCTATTAGCCTTGAAGGGTAATTTTTCCTGATGGGACGCCGCGGTCGTTGGCTAATGTCAGTGGTAGCATTAGCATCATGGCCAGTGTCCGTGCCCGCAGTGGTTGGCTGTGGCTGGCCATGCCAGCCCCTTTCCTCGTCCTCTTCCTCCTGCTCCTGCTGCTGCTCCATCCCCTCTTCTTCTTGCTCATCTTCGTCCGGCCGAGCCTCGCACATGGAAGCCGCGGGACCCAAATTGTCTTCCCCTGCAGGTGTCAACAGTGTGTCCGTAGTTTTATCCATCACACCGGCACCACCGCCGTCTGTTGTTCCGTCCGACGACGTCCCACGACGTTGAAAAACAAATTTATCCATAATAAATTTTGACCAGCAGCTTACTAACGTTAACTTAATAACGTAGAAGGCCTTTGCTAGTAGACTACTGCCTCTGTGTCGAGTATACACTAAAAGCGCACTCACATTTGTGACGTACTGTACGTCACTCATGTGAGCGCGCCGTACGTCACGTACGGACTGACAAGTTCCCCCACAGATCTCAAGACAGCAGCAGTTGTCATCGCAGCTGACTGAATGCCGTCACGGCGCTGTCGGACTTTTCTTGGTTGTTTTGTTTTTTTCTTGGTTGTTTTATGGTGGGGCTAATGGGGGGGCTAACCCAATTCTTGATGGGGCTATAGCCCAACCAAGCCCTACCCTGGAGCCGCCTATGATCAAGAGCTTAATTAGTTGCATCAGGTCTGCTTGAGATAGAACACATTAAATACTTGCACTCGCTAGGGGTTTGTTGATGGTGACATTTGATTGTATATTAGAAATATGGCTGTCAAAAGAATTGTCCAACAAGCTAATAGAGGAGATCATTGCCTGGCACAACCAAGGAAAAGGATACAAAAAGATAGCACAAGCACTGAATTTTCATAGAGATACAGCTGGAAGCATAATTCACAAGTTCAGAGTTAAAGGAAGAGTGGCTGCAGTACCAGGATGTGGCAGAAAGAGGAAGCTATCAATGGCTGTCACCAGATTCCTGAGGAGATGGGTGGTCAAAAACCCTCGAGTGATGCAGGAGACCCGCAGCAAGACTTAGAGACAGGAGGCATTGAAGTTTCAGTTGCACACTAGGGCGCATACTAAATGTTGAAGGTCTCCATGCCTGAACTCCAAGAAATACACCACAACTGATCCAAAAGCACAAGCTCCAATATGCTCAAAATTATATAAATAAGCCACAGATGTTTGGGGATATTGCTCGGAGGAGTGATGAAACAAAACTGGCATATTTTGGGCTTATGAATCAGTGATATGTCTGCAGGAGGAATAAAGAAGTATATGCTGAAAAGTACACCCTGCCTACAGTGAAGAATTGCGGGGGTTTTTGATGCTCTGCGGCTGCCTTGCTTCCTCCGGCACTGGAAACCTGCGAAGTGTGGAGGGCAAGATGGATTCAGTCAAGTGCCAGGATATCCAAGGAGAAAAGTCATGCCGTCTGTAGGGAAGCTGACACTTGGGCATCATTGGACCTTCCAAAAGGACAATGATCCTAAGCATACCTCAACATTCACCAAGGCTTGGTTTCAGAAGAGTCTGGGAAGATTCTAGAGTGCCCATCACAGTCGCCTCACGTGAACCCCATAAAAAAATCTCTGGTAGGATTTGAAGAACACAGTTGCAGCATCCAAACCCTAGAATATTAGCGAACTGGAGGCCATTTTCCATGAGGATAGGGCTAAGATTCCTTGAGAATGCTGCCAGAAGCTGTTGTCTGCCTATGCATCATATTTCCAGCAGGTCATAGCGGCTCAAAGGGTGCTCTACTAAGTATTGAAGATGCTTGTCATGAAGGGGTTGAATAATTTTCAGCCTGCAGTAGTAATTAAAAGTGGCATATTGTGCTGAATTTGGAGAAGCCACTCGTAGTATTTGTTGTGTTGAGCCATTTAAATTGCTCGTTTGATGTATTAATTGCAAACAGCTGAAAGTGTGCAAATTTTGCCAGTAAAGCTAATTTGCAACGGGGGTTTAATAATTTTGATTGCAACTGTATATGTCACCACAGGCACACAATCCATCTAATTAAAACCATTTTAGTTTTTATTTCTTAATTTAGAATTTTTTTTTTATTGCAACCAGTACTGTATACATTTTCCCATTAAAAGAAATGTCAGAAATGCAAAATTAATTTTTGAATTTGTTTCAGCTCGCTTCTATTATGTACTCAGCACCATTAAAAACGCACAGGTGAGGTATGTACTGTATTTGCGGCAAATTGAAGAATCGATTGATTTTTATTGCTTTTCCGGTGAGGCGCGAGAGGAAATAAAGAAAAGCACGTGGTATTGTAATCCTGACGCACAGCACGTGAACGCACCAAGCACTTCAGTAATAACAAACATTGAGCTGTTCGTGATGTGTACCGTGACATTTGACTTGTTCTTTTTGGTGTGGTCAATAGCCTACATAAAGCCAACAAAAAAAATGAAAAATGCTACTGCATCAAGAAAATGAAACGGCTTGTGACACAGGAGAGAGAAAAAGAGCCTTTGGCATGTTACGGGCAGGTCTCAGCCGCCGAGAGGTGGTGCGTCATTTGCACTGTCACCGTTCAACGATCAGTCGGCTGTCTATCCGAGAATGGAACACAGGCACTGTCACTGACCGACCCCGCTTAGGGCAGCCACGAGTGACAATGGCAGCTCAAGAGCGCCACATGTGGTTACAGCCAGTATGTGACAGATTCTGGACAGCAACCAAAACTGATCATGAGATCAGGGGTCCTAGATGATTGAGGGTGAGCGCAAGTATTGTTTGACACCGTCTATGTGAGCAACACATGCGTGCACACGGGCCCTATGGAAAACCCAGTTTTTACCCATTTCCGCATGGCTGCCCTTACCGTGGTCAGTCAGCGACAGTCCCTGTTTTCCATTCTCAGGCAGAAGCAGGGAAATAACGTGCCGAAAAAATGACACAGAGGCAGGTTCCCACAGTCTGAAATGAAGAGTTCCCACTCCTGTTGATGGGCAAAAAACGGGTTTTCTGTAGGGGCCGTGTGCACGCATGTTTTGCTCACGTAGACGGCATCAAACAGTACTTGCGCTCACCCTCAATCGTCTCGGACCCCAGTTTAAGGTCATGCCACTGCATCTCAATAGGATTTAAGCCCGGACTTTGACAAGACTACTCCAAAATCTTCATTTTGTTTTTTTAAGCCATTCAGAGGTGGACTTGCTGGTGTGTTTCAGATCATTTTCCTGCTGCATAACCCAAGTGCGCTTGAGCTCGAGATCACAAACTGATGGTCGGACATTCTCCTTCAGGATTTTCTGGTGGAGAGCAGAATTCATAGTTCCATCAATTATGACAAGTCATCCAGGTCCTGAAGCAGCAAAGCAGCCCAAAACCATCACACTACCACCACCACCATGTTTGACTGTTGGTATGATGTTCTTTTTATGAAATGCTATGTTAGTTTTACGCCTGATGTAATGGGACGCACACCTTCCAAAAAATTCAACTCATGTCTCGTCAGTCCACAGAATATTTTCCCAAAAGTCTTGGGGATCATCAAGATGTATTTTGGCAAATGTGAGAAGAGCATTCATGTTCTTTTTGGTCAGCAGTGGTTTTTGCCTTGAAACCCTCCCATGGATGCCATTTTTGCCCAGTCTCTATCTTATTGTTGAATCATGAACACTGACTTTAACTGAGGCAAGTGAGGCCTGCAGTTCTTTAGATGTTGTTCTGGGTTCTTTTGTGACCTCCTGGATGAGTCGTTGATGCGCTCTTGGAGTAATTTTGGTAGGTCAGCCACTCCTGGGAAGGTTCACCACTGTTCCAAGTTTTCTCCATTTGTGGATAATGGCTCTCACCATGATTCGTTGGAGTCCCAAAGCCTTAGAAATGGCTTTGCAACCCTTTCCAGACTGATAAATGTCAATTTCTTTGTTTCTAATCTGTTCTTGAATTTCTTTAGTTCGCGGCATGACATGTTGCTTTTTGAGATCTTTTAGCCTACTTCACTTTGTCAGACAGGTTCTATTGAAGTGATTTCTTGATTCAGCAGGTCTGGCAGTAATCAGGCCTGGGAATGGCGAGTGAAACTGGACTCAAAAAATGTGGTTAATCACAGTTAAAACATGATTTAACAAGGGGGGCAATTACTTTTTCATTCATGGGGCCAGATAGGTTTGGATAGCTTTTTCCCCTTAATAAATGAAATCATCATTTAAAAACTGCATTTTGTATTTACTCGGGTCATTTTTTCTTATATTAAAATTTGTTTGATGATCTGAAACATTAAAGTGTGAAAAATATGCAAAAAAGTAAGAAATCAGGAAGGGGGAAAATACTTTTTCACGGCACTGTATTGAGCAGGAAAAAATGACAAACAAGGCAAAATTACGGTTCTAAGCTTTTATTTTTTGAATTAATAGAACTAAAATCCAACGGCCAGTATGGGCTTTATGATTTTGCAACGCTTAGAGACCAGAAGTGCTCCATTTCATACAGATGTGAGGCTAACATCTTCCACACGAACCAAGAAGGGATGATCATTCGTCTGAAAAGAGTTCATAACCTTATTTACGATCAAGTAAAAAAAGTTATCAAAAATATCTAACGGTAATGAAGAAAAAAATTGTTTCCACATTTGGAAACTATCTTGTTTTACATGTTTGTATGCTAAAATTTGTATCTTACTGTACCTCGGCTTATAGGTAACGAGGGTTGCTATCACAATGCCACAACACAGTTCAGTTATTATTCTGCGCATTATGCTCAGTATCATATTGTTCGGTACATTTAACCTCTTCCACTTCAGAGTTGCCATCTGAGGGTTTATGCCACTGCCTCCATCTTCCCTTAAAGAGCATTACATCTCCAAAAAGAAGCATTTTTCTATCCACA
>JAFJMP010000430.1:10000-14684 GCA_029692085.1 Gymnothorax javanicus | reverse complement strand
CATGTAAATCTGATTTACATCAGAAAATGCACTGGCACGCAAGTAACTATTTAATGTTTTTCTATTTTTCCTTTTTTAGGTGTTTCGGACCTTTAAGAAGCTCACATACGATACTTTTATTACTTTGTTTATTGGGTGAAGGTGTCAAAGGAGGAGAGGGAGGTATCATTCGTTTTCATTTAATCCAAATGGATGTAACGTTTGTAATTTTACTATCCATTTTTTTTTTTTTTTTAACCTCCTTCTCAAGCTCCAATTCCTACCTTTTTCCAGGCCCACTATATATAAATGTTCAGGGCCGTGGGCACGAAAATGTTCATACAATATGGTGGGTTTTATTGGTGTTTTAATCAAATAGAGGTGTTGTTTAAGCCTGACTCGTAGCGAATTCTTTGTTTGACCTATGTACCATTTATTGCACCTGGTACATTTGATGCCATAAATTAAATTCTTCGAGTCCAGGCTGAAATCCTGTGTAACGGGTAGATATCGGTTGGTGTGTATGTTATTAATGATTTTGTGTGTCTTAAAATAAGGTAAGAGGGGATCGTTCTTTCTTTCAGATAAGGTTGCTCGTACTAGTATATCTTTTAGATTCTTATTTTTACGGTAAGCTGCAATGATCCTGTAGTCTTGGAATTCTCTGGCCTTCTCCTGAAGCTTTAAAAAGTGGCCTTTAATCCTATTGTTAAGAACTGTGGCGGCAGGTGAATATGTGGTTATCATGGGGATCAACTGTTTGGTTTCTCTTTCTCCAGGGTCCGTATAGTTTTGTTGAAAGAGTTGTTTTACTTCCAATTTTATACTTCTTAGGAAGCTTCTACTATATCCCCTGGGTCTAAGAGCCTGAAACAGAGTCTTTGTAGCCAACGAAATGTCTTCTTTTGCTACACAAATTCGATGAAATCTTATTAGTTGGGATTTAATTATCCCCTTATATGTGTGTCGTGGATGATATGATGATTTGTGTAGCAAGGCATGTGTGTCGGTAGATTTAAAATAAACTCGAGTTCCAAGTCCCCATGTGCCGTCTCTGTTCTTTTTACTAAAAACTTCGGTATCCAGGAAGTTTATTTTGTCAAGTTGTAGGTCATATTTTAAAGAGATGGATTCATGATGAGTATTTAAAGTTCTCATGAAAGCTATAAAGTCAGCTTCAGTATGTGGCCAAATCCCAAAAATATCATCCAAGTATCTAAGATATAGGGTAGGTTTTTTCGAGCATTTGGGGAAGACAGTTCGCTCCCACTCAGCCATGTAAATATTGGCATAAGCCGGGGCAAACTTCTTCCCCATTGCTGTGCCCTGCACCTGAAGATAATGTTTACCATTAAATTCAAAATCATTGCAGGTGAGTCCCAACTTTAATAACTTTAGGAGGTCTTCATCTGGTCTCAGAGGGTCTGGATATTGATGGAAGACCTTCTGGACTGCCTTGAGTCCTAAATCAGTATCAATATTTGTGTAGAGTGCATCTACATCAATGGAAAAAAAGGTATGCGCCTGGAGGAAATATCACTTTTTTCAAGATTTCAACAAAAAAGTATATGTGTCCTTGACATAAGAGGGATGTTTTTGTGATAAAGGATTCAAAAAATGATCAATATATTCTGCTACTTCATAGGATTCACTTGCAATCCGAAATAATCGGTCTTCCTGCTGGTACCCTGTTGGGTACTGTCCATAACCCCGGATCTTTATGTATTTTAGGAAGAAGATAGAACTTCCTCTGTCGTGGAGGATCGTCACCATAAAGGTAAATGCGTTGTTTGTGAGTTATGTATTTTTTATGGTACAGGTTGTTTATGATTTCTCTAACCTTTTCTTGTGTTTTCAGTTGGATAGGTTCTTCCAAAGGTAAGTAATGTTTTTTGTTATCCAGTTGGCGGTTAGCCTCTAAAATGTAATCTGATTTATCCATAATACAAATTTTGGATCCCTTATCTGCTGGTTTAATTATTATGTCCGTATTGTTTTTAAGATTTAGAAGAGCTTTCTTTTCTTCTTTTTATTAAGGTTACTCTTGGGAAATCTGAAATGTGATAAACTATTGAGGGATCTCACATCGCTATTAATGAGATCTCTAAGATAGCCCGAGATATCATTTTCCTCCGGTTCCCAAGTTGAAGTATGTATGAAAGGTTCTTTTTCAAATTTATTATTGTGCTGAAAATGCTCAATGATTTTAAGACGTCGATGATACTGATGTAGGTCTCTTCTGAGGCTTTGTTTATCCACCTTTCCAGGTGTCGGGATGAATAAGAGTCCCTTTTCCAGAACTGCGATTTCCTCCTTAGTTAATTTGAAGGTAAGTGATAGGTTTAAAATATTCGAAGGAATTGGGGTGGGAGTGATTGACAGTCCCCCCCGGTTTAGTTTAACTGAGCAATCCAAGAGTCAAAAATGAGAGTAGCTGTTTCAGAAGACCAATGCACTTTATCCCTTTGTAGGTGAAACTGTGTCTGTGGAATGCCCTCTAGTACCCGGTAGGTTTTTTTCAGGAATTGATTAATTTGATCAGCCAGATTCCGAACCATTTGCGTCTGCTGTTGTGAAACCTGTATTAAGGGAATAAATATTTCTGCATTGGGAAACGCCCTTTTTGCCTGTTTAACCAGTGATCGATAATTTTTTCTCCATTGTTAGGATTTTGTGACCACTTAGGCAGTTGTTAAGACCTACAGAAATGACAACCTTTTGTACCTCCTGGTATGGGGAAAGTTTCTCCAAAAACGTTGGTGATGTTATCGATTTTTGCTCCTGGAAAGCTGTCTATTTGTAACGTGTCTATATTATATTCTGGAAGTCGAGCCAGATTTGAATCCCCCATGATTAACAAGGGTTTATTTGGTATCAGTTCCCACTCAACATTTTTCCGGTAAGTCCTTATGTGTCTCTGGGGTTTCTGAGGAGAAAGTGGGGGTTTTAGGTTAGGGTTTTAGGGTTAGGGTTAGGGTTTAGGGTTTAGGGTTAGGGTTAGGGTTAGGGTTAGGGTTAGGGTTTAGGGTTTAGGGTTAGGGGTTAGGGTTAGGGGTTAGGGTTAGGGTTAGGGTTAGGGTTTAGGGTTAGGGTTAGGGTTAGGGGTTAGGGTTCTTTTTAGGGGTTAGGGTTAGGGGTTAGGGTTAGGGGGGGTTAGGGTTAGGGTTTAGTTAGGTTAGGGTTAGGGTTAGGGTTAGGGTTAGGGGTTAGGGTTAGGGGTTAGGGTTAGGGTTTAGGGTTAGGGTTAGGGTTAGGGTTAGGGTTAGGGTTAGGGTTAGGGTTAGGGTTAGGGTTAGGGTTAGGGTTAGGGGTTAGGGTTAGGGTTAGGGTTAGGGGTTAGGGGTTAGGGTTAGGGTTAGGGTTAGGGGTTAGGTTAGGGTTAGGGTTAGGGGGTTAGGGTTAGGGGGTTAGGGTTAGGGGGGTTAGGGTTGGGGGGGTTAGGGTTAGGGTTAGGGTTAGGTTAGGTTAGTTGTTAGGGAATCATGTAAATCTGATTTACATCAGAAAATGCACTGGCACGCAAGTAACTATTTAATGTTTTTCTATTTTTCCTTTTTTAGGTGTTTCGGACCTTTAAGAAGCTCACATACGATACTTTATTACTTTGTTTATTGGGTGAAGGTGTCAAAGGAGGAGAGGGAGGTATCATTCGTTTTCATTTAATCCAAATGGATGTAACGTTTGTAATTTTACTATCCATTTTTTTCTCTTCTCTCAACCTCCTTCTCAAGCTCCAATTCCTACCTTTTTCCAGGCCCACTATATATAAATGTTCAGGGTCCGTGGGCACGAAAATGTTCATACAATATGGTGGGTTTTATTGGTGTTTTAATCAAATAGAGGTGTTGTTTAAAGCCTGACTCGTAGCTTAATTCTTTGTTTGACCTATGTACCATTTATTGCACCTGGTACATTTGATGCCATAAATTAAATTCTTGAGTCCAGGCTGAAATCCTGTGTAACGGGTAGATATCGGTTGGTGTGTATGTTATTAATGATTTTGTGTGTCTTAAAATAAGGTAAGAGGGGATCGTTCTTTCTTTCAGATAAGGTTGCTCGTACTAGTATATCTTTTAGATTCTTATTTTTACGGTAAGCTGCAATGATCCTGTAGTCTTGGAATTCTCTGGCCTTCTCCTGAAGCTTTAAAAAGTGGCCTTTAATCCTATTGTTAAGAACTGTGGCGGCAGGTGAATATGTGGTTATCATGGGGATCAACTGTTTGGTTTCTCTTTCTCCAGGGTCCGTATAGTTTTGTTGAAAGAGTTGTTTTACTTCCAATTTTATACTTCTTAGGAAGCTTCTACTATATCCCCTGGGTCTAAGAGCCTGAAACAGAGTCTTTGTAGCCAACGAAATGTCTTCTTTTGCTACACAAATTCGATGAAATCTTATTAGTTGGGATTTAATTATCCCCTTATATGTGTGTCGTGGATGATATGATGATTTGTGTAGCAAGGCATGTGTGTCGGTAGATTTAAAATAAACTCGAGTTCCAAGTCCCCATGTGCCGTCTCTGTTCTTTTTACTAAAAACTTCGGTATCCAGGAAGTTTATTTTGTCAAGTTGTAGGTCATATTTTAAAGAGATGGATTCATGATGAGTATTTAAAGTTCTCATGAAAGCTATAAAGTCAGCTTCAGTATGTGGCCAAATCCCAAAAATATCATCCAAGTATCTAAGATATAGGGTAGGTTTTTTTTTT
>JAFJMP010000430.1:2500-5000 GCA_029692085.1 Gymnothorax javanicus | reverse complement strand
ATCGATTTTTGCTCCTGGAAAGCTGTCTATTTGTAACGTGTCTATATTATATTCTGAAGTCGAGCCAGATTTGAATCCCCATGATTAACAAGGGTTTATTTGGTATCAGTTCCCACTCAACATTTTTCCGGTAAGTCCTTATGTGTCTACGGGGTTTCTGAGGAGAAAGTGGGGGTTAGGGTTTTAGGGTTAGGGTTAGGGTTAGGGTTAGGGTTAGGGTTAGGGTTTAGGGTTAGGGGGTTAGGGTTTAGGTTAGGGGTTAGGGTTAGGGTTAGGGTTAGGGTTAGGGTTAGGGTTAGGGGGTTAGGGGTTAGGGTTAGGGGGGGTTAGGGTTAGGGTTAGGGGTTAGGGGGTTAGGGTTAGGGGTTAGGGTTAGGGGTTAGGGGTTAGGGGGGTTAGGGGGGTTAGGGGGTAGGGTTAGGGTTAGGGTTAGGGTTTTAGGGTTAGGGTTAGGGTTAGGGTTTAGGGGGGTTAGGGTTAGGGGTTAGGGTTAGGGTTAGGGGTTAGGGTTAGGGTTAGGGTTAGGGTTAGGGTTAGGGGGGTTAGGGTTAGGGTTAGGGGGGGTTAGGGTTAGGGGTTAGGGTTAGGGTTAGGGTTTAGGGTTAGGGTTAGGGTTAGGGTTAGGTTAGGGTTAGGGTTAGGGGGGTTAGGGTTTAGGGTTAGGGTTAGGGGTTAGGTTAGGGTTAGGGTTAGGGTTAGGGTTAGGTTAGGTGTTAGGGAATCATGTAAATCTGATTTACATCAGAAAATGCACTGGCACGCAAGTAACTATTTAATGTTTTTCTATTTTTCCTTTTTTAGGTGTTTCGGACCTTTAAGAAGCTCACATATACGATACTTTATTACTTTGTTTATTGGGTGAAGGTGTCAAAGGAGGAGAGGGAGGTATCATTCGTTTTCATTTAATCCAAATGGATGTAACGTTTGTAATTTTACTATCCATTTTTTTCTCTTCTCTCAACCTCCTTCTCAAGCTCCAATTCCTACCTTTTTCCAGGCCCACTATATATAAATGTTCAGGGCCGTGGGCACGAAAAATGTTCATACAATATGGTGGGTTTTATTGGTGTTTTAATCAAATAGAGGTGTTGTTTAAGCCTGACTCGTAGCGAATTCTTTGTTTGACCTATGTACCATTTATTGCACCTGGTACATTTGATGCCATAAATTAAATTCTTCGAGTCCAGGCTGAAATCCTGTGTAACGGGTAGATATCGGTTGGTGTGTATGTTATTAATGATTTTGTGTGTCTTAAAATAAGGTAAGAGGGGATCGTTCTTTCTTTCAGATAAGGTTGCTCGTACTAGTATATCTTTTTAGATTCTTATTTTTACGGTAAGCTGCAATGATCCTGTAGTCTTGGAATTCTCTGGCCTTCTCCTGAAGCTTTAAAAAGTGGCCTTTAATCCTATTGTTAAGAACTGTGGCGGCAGGTGAATATGTGGTTATCATGGGGATCAACTGTTTGGTTTCTCTTTCTCCAGGGTCCGTATAGTTTTGTTGAAAGAGTTGTTTTACTTCCAATTTTATACTTCTTAGGAAGCTTCTACTATATCCCCTGGTCTAAGAGCCTGAAACAGAGTCTTTGTAGCCAACGAAATGTCTTCTTTTGCTACACAAATTCGATGAAATCTTATTAGTTGGGATTTAATTATCCCCTTATATGTGTGTCGTGGATGATATGATGATTTGTGTAGCAAGGCATGTGTGTCGGTAGATTTAAAATAAACTCGAGTTCCAAGTCCCCATGTGCCGCTCTCTGTTCTTTTTACTAAAAACTTCGGTATCCAGGAAGTTTATTTTGTCAAGTTGTAGGTCATATTTTAAAGAGATGGATTCATGATGAGTATTTAAAGTTCTCATGAAAGCTATAAAGTCAGCTTCAGTATGTGGCCAAATCCCAAAAATATCATCCAAGTATCTAAGATATAGGGTAGGTTTTTTTTTCGAGCATTTGGGGAAGACAGTTCGCTCCCACTCAGCCATGTAAATATTGGCATAAGCCGGGCAAACTTCTTCCCCATTGCTGTGCCCTGCACCTGAAGATAATGTTTACCATTAAATTCAAAATCATTGCAGGTGAGTCCCAACTTTAATAACTTTAGGAGGTCTTCATCTGGTCTCAGAGGGTCTGGATATTGATGGAAGACCTTCTGGACTGCCTTGAGTCCTAAATCAGTATCAATATTTGTGTAGAGTGCATCTACATCAATGGAAAAAAAAGGTATGCGCCTGGAGGAAATATCACTTTTTTCAAGATTTCAACAAAAGTATATGTGTCCTTGACATAAGAGGGATGTTTTTGTGATAAAGGATTCAAAAAATGATCAATATATTCTGCTACTTCATAGGATTCACTTGCGCAAATCCGAAATAATCGGTCTTCCTGCTGGTACCCTGTTGGGTACTGTCCATAACCCCGGATCTTTATGTATTTTAGGAAGAAGATAGAACTTCCTCTGTCGTGGAGGATCGTCACCATAAAAAGGTAAATGCGTTG
>JAFJMP010000429.1:0-14746 GCA_029692085.1 Gymnothorax javanicus | reverse complement strand
CATTGGGTTTTTCTACATTAAAGGGCAAAGAAAAAAAAGGAAATTTAACATTAAACATTAAAACTTTGACTTCTTTGTATTTCCCTAATACAAGAAGGGTTTTTTAAAAAAGCCATCTGATCTTTCCAAATTTATTTTTTTTTCTTTTTCAATAAAGGACCACGTATAACAATGACAGATTTTCCCTAGCATTGACCCTTAGCATTAAAATTTAAATTTAGAAATCAAACATTAAATTATTTATTTGAAATAAAAAGGGGTTAAAAAAAAGCCATCGATCTCATATTCCATCATAGGACATTTTCGGGCAAAGCAGATAAAACACTAGCATTGATCCTAGCTTAGCAAGTTAGCATTAAAATAGACATTAACTTACTGTATTTGCCATTAAAAGAATGGAAAAGATTAAATCCATCTATCTCTATTCTCATCAGGGTTATGCAAAAATGCCATCGGTTGATTAAAAGCCATCTGATCTCATATTCTCATGAAGGGTTATGCTTAAATGCCATCTGATCTCTTATTCTCATCAAAAAGGACACTTACCGTAAAAAAAATGACCAGATATTAGCACTAGCATTAGATCGCTAGCATTAGCAAGTTAGCATTAGCAATCAAACATTAACATTACTGTATTTGAATATATACAAGAAGGGTTAATTAAATGCCATCTGATCTCATATTCTCATGAAGGGTTATGCTTAAATGCCATCTGATCTCATATTCCCATCATAGAGGACACTTACAGTATGACAATGAGCAGATATTAGCACTAGCATTAGATCGCTAGCAATAGCAAGTTAGCATTAGCATTCAGACATTAACATTACTGTATTTGCCTATATACAAGAATGGATAAGATTGAATGCCATTTGATCTCATATTCTCATGAAAAGATATGTTTAAATGCCATCTGATCTCTTATTCTCATCATAGAGGACACTTACAGTTTAACAATGACCAGATATTAGCACTAGCATTAGATCGCTAGTTAGCATTAGCATTCAGACATTAACATTACTGTATTTGCCTATATACAAGAATGGATAAGATTGAATGTCATCTGATCTCATATTCTCATGAAGAGATATGTTTAAATGCCATCTGATCTCTTATTCTCATCATAGAGGACACTTACAGTTTAACAATGACCAGATATTAGCACTAGCATTAGATCGCTAGTTAGCATTAGCATTCAGACATTAACATTACTGTATTTGCCTATATACAAGAATGGATAAGATTAAATGCCATCTGATCTCATACTCTCATGAAGAGTTATGTTTAAATGCCATCAGATCTCATATTCTCATGAAGGTTTATGCTTAAATGCCATCTGATCTCATATTCCCATCATAGAGGACACTTACAGTATGACAATGAGCAGATATTAGCACTAGCATTAGATCGCTAGCATTAGCAAGTTAGCATTAGCATTCAGACATTAACATTACTGTATTTGCCTAAATACAAGAAGGGTTATTTAAATGCCATCTGATCTCATATTCTCATGCAGGGTTATGCTAAAATGCCATCTGAAGTCTTATTCTAATCATAGAGGACACTTACAGTATAACAATGAACAGATATTAGCACTAGCATTAGATCGCTAGCATTAGCAAGTTAGCAATAGCATTCAAACATTAACATTACTGTATTTGCCTATATACAAGAATGGATAAGATTGAATGCCATTTGATCTCATATTCTCATGAAAAGATATGTTTAAATGCCATCTGATCTGTTATTCTCATCATAGAGGACACTTACAGTTTAACAATGACCAGATATTAGCACTAGCATTAGATCGCTAGTTAGCATTAGCATTCAGACATTAACATTACTGTATTTGCCTATATACATGAATGGATAAGATTGAATGCCATCTGATCTCATATTCTCATGAAGAGATATGTTTAAATGCCATCTGATCTCTTATTCTCATCATAGAGGACACTTACAGTTTAACAATGACCAGATATTAGCACTAGCATTAGATCGCTAGTTAGCATTAGCATTCAGACATTAACATTACTGTATTTGCCTATATACAAGAATGGATAAGATTAAATGCCATCTGATCTCATACTCTCATGAAGAGTTATGTTTAAATGCCATCACATCTCATATTCTCATGAAGGTTTATGCTTAAATGCCATCTGATCTCATATTCCCATCATAGAGGACACTTTCAGTATGACAATGAGCAGATATTAGCACTAGCATTAGATCGCTAGCATTAGCAAGTTAGCATTAGCATTCAGACATTAACATTACTGTATTTTTGCCTATATACAAGAATGGATAAGATTGAATGCCATCTGATCTCATACTCTCATGAAGAGATGTGTTTAAATGCCATTTGATCTCTTATTCTCATCATAGAGTACACGTACAGTATAACAATCACAAGATATTAGCACTAGCATTAGATCGCTGGCTATAGCAAGTTAGTATTAGCATTCAAACATTAACATTACTGTATTTGCAAATATACAAGAATGGATAAGCATAAATGCTATCTGATCTCATATTCTCATCAAGGGTTATGCTTAATTGTCATCTGATATCTTATTCTCATCATAGAGGACACTTACAGTATAACAATGAGCAGATATTAGCACTATCATTAGATCTCTAGCATTAGCAAGTTAGCATTAGCATTCACACATTAACATTACTGTATTTGCCTAAATACTAGAAGGGTTATTTAAATGCCATCTGATCTCATATTCTCATGAAGGGTTATGCTTAAATGCCATCTGATGTC
Source organism: Gymnothorax javanicus (assembly GCA_029692085.1). Taxonomy (NCBI): domain Eukaryota; kingdom Metazoa; phylum Chordata; class Actinopteri; order Anguilliformes; family Muraenidae; genus Gymnothorax; species Gymnothorax javanicus. The sequence continues at coordinate 11,976 of JAFJMP010000429.1, read as the reverse complement.
TTATTCTAATCATAGAGGACACTTACAGTATAACAATGAGCAGATATTAGCACTAGCATTAGATCTCTAGCATTAGCAAGTTAGCATTAGCATTCAAACATTAACATTACTGTATTTGCCTAAATACAAGAAGGGTTATTTAAAAGGCATCTGATCTCATATTCTCATGAAGGGTTATGCTTAAATGCCATCTGATGTCTTATTCTAATCATAGAGGACACTTACAGTATAACAATGAGCAGATATTAGCACTAGCATTAGATCGCTAGCATTAGAAGTTAGCATTAGCAATCAAACATTAACATTTCTGTATTTGAATATATACAAGAAGGGTTAATTAAATGCCATCTGATCTCATATTCCCATCATAGAGGACACTTTCAGTATGACAATAAGCAGATATTAACACTAGCATTAGATCGCTAGCATTAACAAGTTAGCATTAGCAATCAGATATTAACATTACTCTATTTGCCTATATACAAGAAGGGTTAAGCTTTATTGCCATCTGATCTCATATTCTCATCATAGAGTACACGTACAGTATAACAATGACTAAATATTAGGACTAGCATTAGATTGCTAGCATTAGCAAATGAGCATTAGCATTCAAACATTAACATTACTGTATTTGCCTATATACAAGAATGGATAAGCTTTAATGCCATCTGATCTCATAATCTCATGCAGGGTTATGCTTAAATGCCATCTGATGTCTTATTCTCATCATAGAGGACAGTTACAGTATTACAATGAGCAGATTTTAGCACTAGCATTAAATCGCTAGCATTAGCAGTTTAGCATTAGCATTCAAACATTAACATTACTGTATTTGCCTATATACAACAATGGATAAGCATAAATGCCATCTGATCTCATATTCTCATGCAGGGTTATGCTTAAATGCGATCTGATGTCTTATTCTAATCATATAGGACACTTACAGTATAACAATGAACAGATATTAGCACTAGCATTAGATTGCTAGCATTAGCAAGTGAACATTTAGCATTCAAACATTAACATAACTGTATTTGCCTATATACAAGAAGGGTTTATTAAAAGCCATCTGATCTCATATTCTCATGAAGGGTTATGCTTAAATGCCATCTGATCTCTTATTCTCATCAAAAGGATTTGACACTAGTATAACAATGATCAGATATTAGCACTAGCTTTAGATCGCTAGCAATAGAAGTTTGCATTAGCAATCAAACATTAACATTACTGTATTTGAATATATAGCAAAGGGTTTTAAATGCCATTAGCTCATATTTCATCATAGACATTAATGACAATAAGCAGATATTAGCACTTTAGATCTAGCATATTTGCCTTACCATTTGCCTATATTCTCAAGAAGGGTTAAGCTTTATTGCCATCTGATCTCATATTCTCATCATAGAGTACACGCACAGTATAACAATGACTAAATATATAAGGATTCTAGCATTAGATTGCTAGCATTAGCAAATGAGCATTAGCATTCAAACATTAACATTACTGGATTTGCCTATATACAAGAATGGATAAATCTTTTAATGCCATCTGATCTTATTCTCATAATCTCATGCAGGGTTATGCTTAAATGCCATCTGATGTCTTATTCTCATCATAGGATAGGATCACTTACAGTATAACAATGAGCAGATATTAGAACTAGCATTTAGATCGCTAGCATTAGCAAGTTAGCATTAGCATTCAAACATTAACATAACTGTATTTGCCTATATACAAGAAGGGTTTATTAAAAGCCATCTGATCTTATATTCTCATGAAGGGTTATGCTTAAATGCCATCTGATCTCTTATTCTCATCATAAAGGACACTTACAGTATAACAATGACCAGATATTAGCACTAGCATTAGATCGCTAGCATTAGAAGTTATCATTAGCAATCAAACATTAACATTACTGTATTTGAATATATACAAGAAGGGTTAATTAAATGCCATCTGATCTCATATTCCCATCATAGAGGACACTTTCAGTATGACAATAAGCAGATATTAGCACTAGCATTAGATCGCTAGAATTAGCAAGTTAGCATTAGCAATCAGACATTAACATTACTGTATTTGCCTATATTCAAGAATGGATAAGATTAAATGCCATCTGATCTCATATTCTCATGCAGGGTTATGCATAAATGCCATTTGATGTTTTATTCTCATCATAGAGGACACTTAAAGTATAACAATGAACAGATATTAGCACTAGCATTAGATCGCTAGCATTAGCAAGTTAGCATTAGTATTCAAACATTAACATTACTGTATTTGCCTATATACAAGAAGGGATTGATTAAATGCCATCTGATCTCATATTCTCATGAAGGGTTATGCTTAAATGCCATCTGATCTCTTATTCTCATCAAAAAGGACACTTACAGTAAAAAGAGAGATATATTAGCACTAGCATTAGATCGCTAGCATTAGCAAGTTAGCATTAGCAATCAAACATTAACCTTACTGTATTTGAATATATACAAGAAGGGTTAATTAAATGCCATCTGATCTCATATTCTCATGAAGGGTTATGCTTAAATGCCATCTGATCTCATATTCCCATCATAGAGGACACTTACAGTATGACAATGAGAAGATATTAGCACTAGCATTAGATCGCTAGCATTAGCAAGTTAGCATTAGCATTCAGACATTAACATTACTGTATTTGCCTAAATACAAGAAGGGTTATTTAAATGCCATCTGATCTCATATTCTCATGCAGGGTTATGCTAAAATGCCATCTGAAGTCTTATTCTAATCATAGAGGACACTTTCAGTATAACAATGAACAGATATTAGCACTAGCATTAGATCGCTAGCATTAGCAAGTTAGCAATAGCATTCAAACATTAACATTACTGTATTTGCCTATATACAAGAATGGATAAGATTGAATGCCATTTGATCTCATATTCTCATGAAAAGATATGTTTAAATGCCATCTGATCTGTTATTCTCATCATAGAGGACACTTACAGTTTAACAATGACCAGATATTAGCACTAGCATTAGATCGCTAGTTAGCATTAGCATTCAGACATTAACATTACTGTATTTGCCTATATACATGAATGGATAAGATTGAATGCCATCTGATCTCATATTCTCATGAAGAGATATGTTTAAATGCCATCTGATCTCTTATTCTCATCATAGAGGACACTTACAGTTTAACAATGACCAGATATTAGCACTAGCATTAGATCGCTAGTTAGCATTAGCATTCAGACATTAACATTACTGTATTTGCCTATATACAAGAATGGATAAGATTAAATGCCATCTGATCTCATACTCTCATGAAGAGTTATGTTTAAATGCCATCAGATCTCATATTCTCATGAAGGTTTATGCTTAAATGCCATCTGATCTCATATTCCCATCATAGAGACACTTTCAGTATGACAATGAGCAGATATTAGCACTAGCATTAGATCGCTAGCATTAGCAAGTTAGCATTAGCATTCAGACATTAACATTACTGTATTTGCCTATATACAAGAATGGATAAGATTGAATGCCATCTGATCTCATACTCTCATGAAGAGATATGTTTAAATGCCATTTGATCTCTTATTCTCATCATAGAGTACACGCAGTATAACAATCACAAGATATTAGCACTAGCATTAGATCGCTGGCTATAGCAAGTTAGTATTAGCATTCAAACATTAACATTACTGTATTTGCAAATATACAAGAATGGATAAGCATAAATGCCATCTGATCTCATATTCTCATCAAGGGTTATGCTTAAATGTCATCTGATGTCTTATTCTCATCATAGAGGACACTTACAGTATAACAATGAGCAGATATTAGCACTATCATTAGATCTCTAGCATTAGCAAGTTAGCATTAGCATTCAAACATTAACATTACTGTATTTGCCTATATACAAGAAGGGATATTTAAATGCCATCTGATCTCATATTCTCATGAAGGGTTATGCTTAAATGTCATCTGATCTCATATTCCCATCATAGAGTACAAATACAGTATGACAATGACCAGGTATTAGCACTAGCATTAGATTGCTAGCATTAGCAAGTTAGCATTAGCATTCAAACATTAACATGACTGTATTTGCCTATATACAAGAAGGGTTTATTAAAAGCCATCTGATCTCATATTCTCATGAAGGGTTATGCTTAAATGCCATCTGATGTCTTATTCTAATCATAGAGGACACTTACAGTATAACAATGAGCAGATATTAACACTAGCATTAGATCTCTAGCATTAGCAAGTTAGCATTAGCATTCAAACATTAACATTACTGTATTTGCCTAAATACAAGAAGGGTTATTTAAAAGGCATCTGATCTCATATTCCCATCATAGAGGACACTTTCAGTATGACAATAAGCAGATATTAACACTAGCATTAGATCGCTAGCATTAGCAAGTTAGCATTAGCAATCAGACATTAACATTACTGTATTTGCCTATATACAAGAATGGATAAGATTAAATGCCATCTGATCTCATATTCTCATGCAGGGTTATGCATAAATGCCATCTGATGTCTTATTCTCATCATAGAGGACACTTAAAGTATAACAATGAACAGATATTAGCACTAGCATTAGATCGCTAGCATTAGCAAGTTAGCATTAGCATTCAAACATTAACACTACTGTATTTGCCTATATACAAGAAGGGTTGATTAAAAGCCATCTGATCTCATATTCTCATGAAGGGTTATGCTTAAATGCCATCTGATCTCTTATTCTCATCAAAAAGGACACTTACCGTAAAAAATGACCAGATATTAGCACTAGCATTAGATCGCTAGCATTAGCAAGTTAGCATTAGCAATCAAACATTAACATTACTGTATTTGAATATATACAAGAAGGGTTAATTAAATGCCATTGAACATGCCATCTGATCTCATATTCTCATAGAGAAGGACAATTATGATATAAACTAGCCATCTGATCTTAGCATTATTTCAGACATCATTAGTATTTGATATACAAGAAATGGATAAGATTGAATGCCATTTGATCAATGAAAAAGATAGATATTATCTGTTATTCACTAGCATTAGAACAATCGATATTAGCTAGCATTAGATCAAGTTAGCATTAGCATTCAGACATTAACATTACTGTATTTGCCTATATACAAGAATGGATAAGATTGAATGTCATCTGATCTCATATTCTCATGAAGAGATATGTTTAAATGCCATCTGATCTCTTATTCTCATCATAGAGGACACTTACAGTTTAACAATGACCAGATATTAGCACTAGCATTAGATCGCTAGTTAGCATTAGCATTCAGACATTAACATTACTGTATTTGCATATACAAGAATGGATAAGATTAAATGCCATCTGATCTTATTTCATACTCTCATGAAGAGTTAGATGTTTAAATGCCATCAGATCTCATATTCTCATGAAGGTTTATGCTTAAATGCCATCTGATCTCATATTCCCATCATAGAGGACACTTTCAGTATGACAATGAGCAGATATTAGCACTAGCATTAGATCGCTAGCATTAGCAAGTTAGCATTAGCATTCAGACATTTTACATTACTGTATTTGCCTATATACAAGAATGGATAAGATTGAATGCCATCTGATCTCATACTCTCATGAAGAGATATGTTTAAATGCCATTTGATCTCTTTATTCTCATCATAGAGTACACTTTCAGTATAACAATCACAAGATATTAGCACTAGCATTAGATCGCTGGCTATAGCAAGTTAGTATTAGCATTCAAACATTAACATTACTGTATTTGCAAATATACAAGAATGGATAAGCATAAATGCTATCTGATCTCATATTCTCATCAAGGGTTATGCTTAAATGTCATCTGATGTCTTATTCTCATCATAGAGGACACTTACAGTATAACAATGAGCAGATATTAGCACTATCATTAGATTCTAGCATTAGCAAGTTAGCATTAGCATTCACACATTAACATTACTGTATTTGCCTAAATACTAGAAGGGTTATTTAAATGCCATCTGATCTCATATTCTCATGAAGGGTTATGCTTAAATGTCATCTGATCTCATATTCCCATCATAGAGTACAAATACAGTATGACAATGACCAGGTATTAGCACTAGCATTAGATTGCTAGCATTAGCAAGTTAGCATTAGCATTCAAACATTAACATGACTGTATTTGCCTATATACAAGAAGGGTTTATTAAAAGCCATCTGATCTCATATTCTCATGAAGGGTTATGCTTAAATGCCATCTGATGTCTTATTCTAATCATAGAGGACACTTACAGTATAACAATGAGCAGATATTAACACTAGCATTAGATCTCTAGCATTAGCAAGTTAGCATTAGCATTCAAACATTAACATTACTGTATTTGCCTAAATACAAGAAGGGTTATTTAAAAGGCATCTGATCTCATATTCTCATGAAGGGTTATGCTTAAATGCCATCTGATGTCTTATTCTAATCATAGAGGACACTTACAGTATAACAATGAGCAGATATTAGCACTAGCATTAGATCGCTAGCATTAGAAGTTAGCATTAGCAATCAAACATTAACATTACTGTATTTGAATATATACAAGAAGGGTTAATTAAATGCCATCTGATCTCATATTCCCATCATAGAGGACACTTTCAGTATGACAATAAGCAGATATTAACACTAGCATTAGATCGCTAGCATTAGCAAGTTAGCATTAGCAATCAGACATTAACATTACTGTATTTGCCTATATACAAGAATGGATAAGATTAAATGCCATCTGATCTCATATTCTCATGCAGGGTTATGCATAAATGCCATCTGATGTCTTATTCTCATCATAGAGGACACTTAAAGTATAACAATGAACAGATATTAGCACTAGCATTAGATCGCTAGCATTAGCAAGTTAGCATTAGCATTCAAACATTAACACTACTGTATTTGCCTATATACAAGAAGGGTTGATTAAAAGCCATCTGATCTCATATTCTCATGAAGGGTTATGCTTAAATGCCATCTGATCTCTTATTCTCATCAAAAAAGGACACTTACCGTAAAAAATGACCAGATATTAGCACTAGCATTAGATCGCTAGCATTAGCAAGTTAGCATTAGAAATCAAACATTAACATTACTGTATTTGAATATATACAAGAAGGGTTAATTAAATGCCATCTGATCTCATATTCTCATGAAGGGTTATGCTTAAATGCCATCTGATCTCATATTCCCATCATAGAGGACACTTACAGTATGACAATGAGCAGATATTAGCACTAGCATTAGATCGCTAGCAATAGCAAGTTAGCATTAGCATTCAGACATTAACATTACTGTATTTGCCTATATACAAGAATGGATAAGATTGAATGCCATTTGATCTCATATTCTCATGAAAAGATATGTTTAAATGCCATCTGATCTCTTATTCTCATCATAGAGGACACTTACAGTTTAACAATGACCAGATATTAGCACTAGCATTAGATCGCTAGTTAGCATTAGCATTCAGACATTAACATTACTGTATTTGCCTATATACAAGAATGGATAAGATTGAATGTCATCTGATCTCATATTCTCATGAAGAGATATGTTTAAATGCCATCTGATCTCTTATTCTCATCATAGAGGACACTTACAGTTTAACAATGACCAGATATTAGCACTAGCATTAGATCGCTAGTTAGCACTAGCATTCAGACATTAACATTACTGTATTTGCCTATATACAAGAATGGATAAGATTAAATGCCATCTGATCTCATACTCTCATGAAGAGTTATGTTTAAATGCCATCAGATCTCATATTCTCATGAAGGTTTATGCTTAAATGCCATCTGATCTCATATTCCCATCATAGAGGACACTTTCAGTATGACAATGAGCAGATATTAGCACTAGCATTAGATCGCTAGCATTAGCAAGTTAGCATTAGCATTCAGACATTTACATTACTGTATTTGCCTATATACAAGAATGGATAAGATTGAATGCCATCTGATCTCATACTCTCATGAAGAGATATGTTTAAATGCCATTTGATTCTTATTCTCATCATAGAGTACACGACAGTATAACAATCACAAGATATTAGCACTAGCATTAGATCGCTGGCTATAGCAAGTTAGTATTAGCATTCAAACATTAACATTACTGTATTTGCAAATATACAAGAATGGATAAGCATAAAATGCTATCTGATCTCATATTCTCATCAAGGGTTATGCTTAAATGTCATCTGATGTCTTATTCTCATCATAGAGGACACTTACAGTATAACAATGAGCAGATATTAGCACTATCATTAGATCGCTAGCATTAGCAAGTTAGCATTAGCATTCAAACATTAACATTACTGTATTTGCCTAAATACTAGAAGGGTTAAGATTAAAATGCCATCTGATCTCATATTCTCATGAAGGGTTATGCTTAAATGTCATCTGATCTCATATTCCCATCATAGAGTACAAATACAGTATGAACAATGACCAGGTATTAGCACTAGCATTAGATTGCTAGCATTAGCAAGTTAGCATTAGCATTCAAACATTAACATGACTGTATTTGCCTATATACAAGAAGGGATTATTAAATGCCATCTGATCTCATATTCTCATGAAGGGTTATGCTTAAATGCCATCTGATGTCTTATTCTAATCATAGAGGACACTTACAGTATTACAATGAGCAGATATTAACATTACTGCATTAGATACAAGAATAGCATTAGCAAGATTAGCATTAGCATTCAAACATTAACATTACTAGAGGATTTGCAATAAGCAGAATTACAAGAAGGGTTATTTAAAAGGCATCTGATCTCATATTCTCATTTGAAGGGTTAAGCTTAAATGCCATCTGATGTCTTATTCTAATCATAGAGGACAACTTACAGTATAACAATGAGCAGATATTAGCACTAGCATTAGATCGCTAGCATTAGCAAGTTAGCATTAGCAATCAAACATTAACATTACTGTATTTGCCTATATACAAGAAGGGTTATTTAAATGCCATCTGATCTCATATTCTCATGAAGGGTTATGCTTAAATGCCATCTGATGTCTTATTCTCATCATAGAGGACACTTTCAGTAGTTTTAGACAATGAGCAGATATTAACACTAAACATAACATTAGATCGCTAGCATTAGCAAGTTAGCATTAGCATCTGATCAAAATCATTAACATTACTGTATTTGCATATATACAAGAATGGATAAGATTAAATGCCATCTGATCTCATATTCTCATGAATCTTATTATGCAGGGTTAAAATGCCATCTGATGTCTTATTCTCATCATAGAGGACACTTACAGTATAACAATGAACAGATATTAGCACTAGCATTAGATCGCTAGCATTAGCAAGTTAGCATTAGCATTCAAACATTAACACTACTGTATTTGAATATATACAAGAAGGGTTAATTAAAATGCCATCTGATCTCATATTCTCATGAAGGGTTATGCTTAAATGCCATCTGATCTCTTATTCTCATCATGGACACTTACAGTATGAAAAATGACCAGATATTAGCACTAGCATTAGATCGCTAGCATTAGCAAGTTAGCATTAGCAATCAAACATTAACATTACTGTATTTGAATATATACAAGAATGGATAATTTGAATGCCATCTGATCTCATATTCTCATGAAGGGTTATGCTTAAATGCCATCTGATCTCTTATTCCCATCATAGAGGACACTTACAGTATGAACAATGAGCAGATATTAGCACTAGCATTAGATCGCTAGCAATAGCAAGTTAGCATTAGCATTCAGACATTAACATTACTGTATTTGCCTATATACAAGAATGGATTAAATTGCCATTTGATCTCATATTCTCATGAATAGATATGTTTAAATGCCATCTGATCTCTTATTCTCATCATAGAGGACACTTACAGTTTAACAATGACCAGATATTAGCACTAGCATTAGATCGCTAGTTAGCATTAGCATTCAGACATTAACATTACTGTATTTGCCTATATACAAGAATGGATAAGATTGAATGTCATCTGATCTCATATTCTCATGAAGAGATATGTTTAAATGCCATCTGATCTCTTATTCTCATCATAGAGGACACTTACAGTTTAACAATGACCAGATATTAGCACTAGCATTAGATCGCTAGTTAGCATTAGCATTCAGACATTAACATTACTGTATTTGCCTATATACAAGAATGGATAAGATTAAATGCCATTTGATCTCATATCTCATGAAGAGTTATGTTTAAATGCCATCAGATCTCATATTCTCATGAAGGTTTATGCTTAAATGCCATCTGATAGATATTCTAATCATAGAGGACACTTTCAGTATTACAATGAACAGATATTAGCACTAGCATTAGATCGCTAGCATTAGCAAGTTAGCATTAGCATTCAAACATTAACATTACTGTATTTGCCTAAATAAGAAGAATGGATATTTAAATGCCATTTGATCTCATATTCTCATGCAGGGATATGTTTAAATGCCATCTGATGTCTTATTCTCATCATAGAGGACACTTACAGTTTAACAATGACCAGATATTAGCACTAGCATTTCGATCGCTAGCATTAGCAAGTTAGCATTAGCATTCAAACATTAACATTACTGTATTTGCCTAATACATGAATGGATAAGATTGAATGCCATTTGATCTCATATTCTCATGAAAAAGAGATATGTTTAAATGCCATCTGATCTGTTATTCTCATCATAGAGGACAATTTACAGTTTAACAATGACCAGATATTAGCACTAGCATTAGATCTAGTTAGCATTAGCATTCAGACATTACTGTATTTGCATATACAAGAATGGATAAGATTAAATGCCATATATACATGAAGGATAAGTTTAAATGCCATCAGATCTCATATTTCTCATGAAGGTTTATGTTTTAAATGCCATCTGATCCATTATTCCCATCATAGAGGACACTTACAGTATGACAATGACCAGATATTAGCACTAGCATTAGATCGCTAGCATTAGCAAGTTAGCATTAGCATCTGTGACATTAACATTACTGTATTTGCCATATATACAAGAATGGATAAGATTGAATGCCATCTGATCTCATACTCATGAAGAGATATGTTTAAATGCCATTTGATCTCTTATTCTCATCATAGGCGGCCAATGCATAGAAGTAACAATCACAAGATATTAGCACTAGCATTAGATCGCTGGCTATAGTTAGTATTAGCGATTCAAACATTAACATTACTGTATTTGCAAATATACAAGAATGGATAAGCATAAATGCTATCTGATCTCATATTCTCATCATGGGTTAAGTGCTTAAATGTCATCTGATGTCTTATTCATCATAGAGACACTTACAGTATAACAATGAGCAGATATAGACTAACATAGATTCTAGCATTAAGTAAGTTAGCATTATATTCACACATTTACATTACCGTATTTGCCTAAATACTAGAAGGGTTATTTAAATGCCATCTGGATCTCATATTCTCATGAAGGGTTATGCTAAATGTCATCTGATCTCTATTCCATCATAGAGTACAATACAGTATGACAATGACAGATATTAGCACTAGCATTAGATTGCTAGCATTAGCAAGTTAGCATTAGCATTCAAACATTAACATGACTGTATTTGCCTATATACAAGAAGGGTTATTAAAAGCCATCTGATCTCATATTCTCATGAAGGGTTATGCTTAAATGCCATCTGATGTCTTATTCTATCATAGAGGACACTTACAGTATAACAATGACAGATATTAGCACTAGCATTAGATCCTAGCATTAGCAAGTTAGCATTAGAAATCAAACATTAACATTACTGTATTTGATAATACAAGAAGGGTTATTTAAAGCATCTGACCCTATATTCTCATGAAGGGTTATGCTTAAATGCCATCTGATCTCATATTCTCATAGAGGACACTTACAGTATACAATGAGCAGATATTAGCACTAGCATTAGATCGCTAGCATTGAAGTTA
>JAFJMP010000428.1:0-14766 GCA_029692085.1 Gymnothorax javanicus | reverse complement strand
TGGATGAATGGACTTGAACTTTTCCAGTTTTTTAAATCGTCTGTTCACGAGAGGATTCAGGGCGAGAAAATGTTGTTTGCCTTGATTAGACAGAGCGAATGTTTTCTCTGCTGTAGGAACTTGCATCACGATTGAAGGCATGTAGTGCCATCTGGTGGTCATTATAAGTAGTGCTTCTTTTAAACTTGTGTCAGAATGGAAAAAGTTCCTTCCGAAGAATGAAATTGTTTCTGTATTGGCGAAAAATGGCATAGGCTAAGCATATTTATCAGGATATGAAAGCTTGGCCACTGAAGTACTGTGCATGCAATGGGTAGGAAAGGAGGTATTATTTTATTGGATAATAATATATATTTTATTTGTTATGAAAAAGTATGATGCAAATGTAATTGCAGAGCAAGAAAGTACGTGGAGAACCTGTAGGAGAGAACTGTTGCAGGAATACCGACAATCTTCTTTTTTCTTTTTCTTTACAGCGTCGGTAGCCAGTCACGGGGCCTAGCTGGTACACGAATGCACTCCCCTGCGCACAAGGAGCACACCCTCCCAGGGATTCGAACTTCGACATCTCTGCGCACTCGCCTAATCCACTAGGCCATCGCTTTCTGGCGAGAAGCACTCGAGGTCGGGTATCCTTTGAAGGGGTCTCTACTCAGCCCTACTGCGCATGCGCCGAAGTCCTGGTAGCTCTGACGTCATCGCCCTCGGGGAGTCACTTTCATGAATCACTATTGACACCTGTTTGACATAAATAAACTTTCATTCAAACAAAGAAAACATGACGCTGCCTTCGCCTCAGAGGCCTTTTTACCCTCAGTAAGCTCCAATTCATTTCCTCTAAATGTCGTGGCTCCACCATCGCAGTATATATAATAATATATCACTGTTTAAAAATATCGTCTGTGCATTGAATTCTAGCCTTCTAGCCACACGGCTGTTCCATGCTGCTTCTCGCAGATGCCAACACAGATTACCTCTCAGAAATTCTTTGCTAGGTAGCATATTAAATGTGATTTGAAATTGACCAATAACAGTTACATCTACCTATTTTGCTCATCTGGAGTCCCTGCTAATTGTTTGTTTTGATCTTGTTCTGCATTTTGAGCTCTGCATCTGCTCAATTGATTGCTAGCTCTCGTTAGCAAATGCTAGCTTGCAAGCACTAGCAACCTACGTGCAGCAGTCACTGGGTTGTTTTCATTCTTTTTCGTAGGATAGCTAGTTAAGCTAGTGTTATCTCTGTAGATGAAGTCATACTTTATTCAACTGAATGATCATTGTGCACCTATTTGTGGTTACCTAACGTAGCCCAGGATAGCCAATTGTAACTGCTGTCAGCTCTTCGACGGGTCACAGATTTTGGTGAAACACGGACTCCTTTGCTTCTACTGCCCTGCTGCAGCTTCGCACTTCCCCGCCCACTTCCGACTGATCAATGAATTTGGTCATTTTGGCTCATAAAGAAATCCCTGATCAAGAACATAGATATGGATGAGTTGCATAGCGTTTGCTTCATAAAAAGATGGCTCATGCCCTTAGTGGTTGCTTTGTGCATTTGAAAGCGATGGCATTTCTTTGATATTTTACTATTTTGAAAACAGACACGACTAGCAATTTCATGTGATAACATTAGCCTAGTTAATAATTGTTCATATTCAATTTATGTATGCCATTTTTATTACACCTCTAGTCATCAGACATTTTAACTACCAAAAAAAAAAAAAAAAAAAGCCTGTAGATTGTAGTATGGCATAGTGTGATACGGGCTGAAAGTTGCCCACCCCAAATCTCTGATTAGCCCCCAATCAGAGCAGTCTAGAACCGGCCCTGAACGAATGTATTAGCGTATTGCGAGTCTTAAACTTGATTTTTCGTTCAGCTCTTTTGTGGAAATATTTTGTTTCCTGCCTAGTGTCAAGACTGGAGGGGCAGTGACCACCCGACTGCGGCATTGCGGTGGCATTTGCTCCATAGCGGCACCCCCATCTCCCTTGGTCGGCTTCTGTGGATTGACAGCTGAGACGCCAAGGAATTGGCCCGCACTGAGAGGTGAGTCCATTTTCCTCTTTGCATTCATGCATTGGTTGTTCAATCAAGAGGGTCAAATTACCGGCCAGCATCAAGCAAAGAAAACCGCTGAGGAGATTGCTGAAATCACTAGAACTGGGTCCGTCTGAAAAAAAGTTGAAATTGAAGGCTGACTGAGAAATGGATTTATTTGGAGGAATAATATGATGAATGTGGCATGCTTGTTAATGAAGACAAAAGCAAATTTGATTGTGAAAGTATGATCAAAAGGAGGAACAAGATACAAGACTTTCTGATCCATCATACTAGATTTGTGCGTCCCTCCGCTTTGTGAATTAGTTTTACTTGTTTTTGGGTGTCTTCTCACAGGCTGCGAATGGAAATGGGACGGCAGAGCCGTACAGCACCTGAACAATGTGTGCGTTGCCGCAAGACTGGCGTCTAAAAGGAAGAACGCATGCTGTGCTGTGAAATGTGGACACAACTCCACTCAACTGAGCTCACTCTCTTTCAACACAGATAAAAGAACTTTCGCTACGTTAGATGTTTGCCTTCCGCTATTGGAGCACCCGCAAGTTTTTTATGAATGATGATTGAATGATGTGATGACGAGTTTTTGATTGTGCTACCTGTAATATTTCTTCTATTGGTTCATTGTGTGTGTGAATTTTTGGTATGTTGTGTGGACGGGAATGTTTTGTCTTTTTGTGCCAAATAACTGAGGAACAAAATGCCACGCTTTTGTACTGTGCCTCTTTTCTGTTTGGAGTAGTATCTTTTTGTGTGTTGTGTCATGGCCTTTTTAAAAACCATTGACTACCACCGCAAATCAATGTGCTGATGAAAGCATGAAAACCTGCACTGGCTGCCAGTTGCAGTCAGAGTTAGATTCAAAGTCCTAACTCTGGCCTATGCTGCAGCAAACAAGACAGCCCCTTCCTATCTGCAAGAGATGATCAGCCCATATACGCCTGCCCGGCCACTTCGTTCTGCAGCAGCAGGACGACTTTGGCCCCCTACCCTGGGTCGGAAAGCTGCTCGTTCTACCAGATCACTCAGCTTCTCCCATCTTGCTCCCCAGTGGTGGAATGACCTTCCCACCTCCCTAGAACTGCTCCATCCCTGCTGCACTTCAGCTGTAACCTTAAGACTCACTTGTATAGACAGTTTCTGACCTGATCGCCCCCCCCCTGCTTTTATTTACTTTAAAAAAAAAAAAAAAAAAACTTTACTGTTTGTCTCCATTTGCTTTTTTTTCCCCGTGTGCTCCTGACTTCTGTATAGTCTTTGCTCTACATGTTCATGACTTCAGGTGACTAATGCGTGATGTGAATTGTACCTTGTCCAGTCTGTTGGGCTACAGTGTCAGTGACCTTACTGTACGCACTTACTGATAGTCGCTTTGGATAAAAACGTCTGCTAAATAAATGTAATGTAATGTAAAATCTGAATGGAGAAGATGCTCTCAGAAAATGTATGCATATGCCTATTGTGTGCACTTGGAAAGAATAAATTAACTGAGTACAAGTTGGTCTTCATACTTTTTTTTCCCCATCTCATTTACATTCTGCAGCACTTTATGGCTGTCTTTGGAACCTGACTGGATGAATGGACTTGAACTTTTCCAGTTTTTCGTCGTCTGTTCACGAGAGGATTCAGGGCGAGAAAATGTTGTTTGCCTTGATTAGACAGAGCGAATGTTTCTTGTGGTATGACTCCCAGAGAATGTTGTTTCTCTGCTGTAGGAACTTGCATCACGATTGAAGGCATGTAGTGCCATCTGGTGGTTATTATAAGTAGTGCTTCTTTCGGCTTGTGTCAGAATGGAAAAAGTTCCTTCCGAAGTTTGAAATTGTTTCTGAATTGGCGACAAATGGCATAGGCTAAGCATATTTATCAGGATATGAAAGCTTGGCCACTGAAGTATTGTGCGTGCAATGGGTAGGAAAGGAGGTATTATTTTATTGGATATTAATATATATTTTATTCGTTATCAAAAAGTATGATGCAAATGTAATTGCAGAGCAAGAAAGTACGTGGAGAACCTGTAGGGAGAGAACTGTTGCAGGAATACCGACAATCTTCTTTTTCTTCTTTCTTTACAGCGTCGGTAGCCAGTCACGGGGCCTAGCTGGTACACGAATGCACTCCCCTGCGCACAAGGAGCACACCCCTCCCAGGATTCGAACTCGACATCTCTGCGCACAAGACTCTCGCTCTAATCCACTAGGCCATCGTTTCTGGCGAGAAGCACTCGAGGTCGGGTATCCTTTGAAGGGGTCTCTACTCAGCCCTACTGCGCATGCGCGAAGTCCCGGTAGCTCTGACGTCATCGCCCTCGGGGAGTCACTCGCGGAATCGCTATTGACACCTGTTTGACATAAATAAACTTTCATTCAAACAAAGAAAACATTACGCTGCCTTCGCCTCAGAGGCCTTTTACCCTCAGTAAGCTCCAATTCATTTCCTCTAAATGTCGTGGCTCCACCATCGCAGTATATATAATAATATATCACTGTTTAAAAATATCGTCTGTGCATTGAATTCTAGCCTTCTAGCCACACGGCTGTTCCATGCTGCCTCTCGCAGATGCCAACACAGATTACCTCTCAGAAATTCTTTGCTAGGTAGCATATTAAATGTGATTTGAAATTGACCAATAACAGTTACATCTACCTATTTTGCTCATCTGGAGTCCCTGCTAATTGCTTGTTTTGATCTTGTTCTGCATTTTGAGCTCTGCATCTGCTCAATTGATTGCTAGCCCTCGTTAGCAAATGCTAGCTTGCAAGCACTAGCAACCTACGTGCAGCAGTCACTCGGTTGTTTTCATTCTTTCTCGTAGGATAGCTAGTTCGCTAGTGTTATCTCTGTAGATGAAGTCATACTTTATTCAACTGAATGATCATTGTGCACCTATTTGTGGTTACCTAACGTAGCCCAGGATAGCCAATTGTAACTGCTGTCAGCTCTTCGACGGGTCACCGATTTTGGTGAAACACGGACTCCTTTGCTTCTACTGCCCTGCTGCAGCTTCGCACTTCCCGACCACTTCCGACTGATCAATGAATTTGGTCATTTTGTCTCATAAAGAAATCCCTGATCAAGAACATAGATATGGATGAGTTGCATAGCGTTTGCTTCATAAAAAGATGGCTCATGCCCTTAGTGGTTGCTTTGTGCATTTGAAAGCGATGGCATTTCTTTGATATTTTACTATTTTGAAAACAGACACGACTAGCAATTTCATGTGATAACATTAGCCTAGTTAATAATTGTTCATATTCAATTTATGTATGCCATTTTTATTACACCTCTAGTCATCAGACATTTTAACTACCAAAAAAAAAAAAAAAAAAAGGCCTGTAGATTGTAGTATGGCATAGTGTGATACGGGCTGAAAGTTGCCCACCCCAAATCTCTGATTGCGCCCCCAATCAGAGCAGTCTAGAACCGGCCCTGAACGAATGTATTAGCGAATTGCGAGTCTTAAACTTGATTTTTCCTTCAGCTCTTTTGTGGAAATATTTTGTTTCCTGCCTAGTGTCAAGACTGGAGGGGCAGTGACCACCCGACTGCGGCATTGCGGTGGCATTTGCTCCCGCAGCGGCACCCCCCATCTCCCTTGGTCGGCTTCTGTGGATTGACAGCTGAGACGCCAAGGAATTGGCCCGCACTGAGAGGTGAGTCCATTTTCCTCTTTGCATTCATGCATTGGTTGTTCAATCAAGAGGGTCAAATTACCGCCAGCATCAAGCAAAGAAAACCGCTGAGGAGATTGCTGAAATCACTAGAACTGGGTCCGTCTGAAAAAATTGAAATTGAAGGCTGACTGAGAAATGGATTTATTTGGAGGAATAATATGATGAATGTGGCATGCTTGTTAATGAAGACAAAAGCAAATTTGATTGTGAAAGTATGATCAAAAGGAGGAACAAGATACAAGACTTTCTGATCCATCATACTAGATTTGTGCGTCCCTCCGCTTTGTGAATTAGTTTTACTTGTTTTTGGGTGTCTTCTCACAGGCTGCGAATGGAAATGGGACGGTAGAGCCGTACAGCACCTGAACAATGTGTGCGTTGCCGCAAGACTGGCGTACGAAAGGAAGAACGCATGCTGTGCTGTGAAATGTGGACACAACTCCACTCAACTGAGCTCACTCTCTTTAAACACAGATAAAAGAACTTTCGCTACGTTAGATGTTTGCCTTCCGCTATTGGAGCACCCGCAAGTTTCTATGAATGATGATTGAATGATGTGATGACGAGTTTTTAATTGTGCTACCTGTAATATTTCTTCTATTGGTTCATTGTGTGTGTGAATTTTTGCTATGTTGTGTGGACGGGAATGTTTTGTCTTTTTGTGCCAAATAACTGAGGAACAAAATGCCACGCTTTTGTACTGTGCCTCTTTTCTGTTTGGAGTAGTATCTTTTTGTGTGTTGTGTCATGGCCTTTTTAAAAACCATTGACTACCACCGCAAATCAATGTGCTGATGAAAGCATGAAAACCTGCACTGGCTGCCAGTTGCAGCCGGAGTTAGATTCAAAGTCCTAACTCTGGCCTATGCTGCAGCAAACAAGACAGCCCCTTCCTATCTGCACGAGATGATCAGCCCATATACACCTGCCCGGCCACTTCGTTCTGCAGCAGCAGGACGACTTTGGCCCCCCACCCTGGGTCGGAAAGCTGCTCGTTCTACCAGATCACTCAGCTTCTCCCATCTTGCTCCCCAGTGGTGGAATGACCTTCCCACCTCCCTAGAACTGCTCCATCCCTGCTGCACTTCAGCTGTAACCTTAAGACTCACTTGTATAGACAGTTTCTGACCTGATCGCCCCCCTCCCCTGCTTTTATTTACTTTAAAAAAAAAAAAAAAAAGACTTTTACTGTTTGTCTCCATTTGCTTTTTTTCTTTTCCCCGTGTGCTCCTGACTTCTGTATAGTCTTTGCTCTACATGTTCATGACTTCAGGTGACTAATGCGTGATGTGAATTGTACCTTGTCCAGTCTGTTGGGCTACAGTGTCAGTGACCTTACTGTACGCACTTACTGATAGTCGCTTTGGATAAAAACGTCTGCTAAATAAATGTAATGTAATGTAAAATCTGAATGGAGAAGATGCTCTCAGAAAATGTATGCATATGCCTATTGTGTGCACTTGGAAAGAATAAATTAACTGAGTACAAGTTGGTCTTCATACTTTTTTTCCCGTCTCATTTACATTCTGCAGCACTTTATGGCTGTCTTTGGAACCTGACTGGATGAATGGACTTGAACTTTTCCAGTTTTTCGTCGTCTGTTCACGAGAGGATTCAGGGCGAGAAAATGTTGTTTGCCTTGATTAGACAGAGCGAATGTTTCTTGTGGTATGACTCCCAGAGAATGTTGTTTCTCTGCTGTAGGAACTTGCATCACGATTGAAGGCATGTAGTGCCATCTGGTGGTTATTATAAGTAGTGCTTCTTTCGGCTTGTGTCAGAATGGAAAAAGTTCCTTCCGAAGTTTGAAATTGTTTCTGAATTGGCGACAAATGGCATAGGCTAAGCATATTTATCAGGATATGAAAGCTTGGCCACTGAAGTATTGTGCGTGCAATGGGTAGGAAAGGAGGTATTATTTTATTGGATAATAATATATATTTTATTCGTTATGAAAAAAGTATGATGCAAATGTAATTGCAGAGCAAGAAAGTACGTGGAGAACCTGTAGGGAGAGAACTGTTGCAGGAATACCGACAATCTTCTTTTTTTCTTTCTTTACAGCGTCGGTAGCCAGTCACGGGCCTAGCTGGTACACGAATGCACTCCCCTGCGCACAAGGAGCACACCCCTCCCAGGATTTGAACTCGACATCTCTGCGCACAAGACTCTCGCTCTAATCCACTAGGCCATCGTTTCTGGCGAGAAGCACTCGAGGTCGGGTATCCTTTGAAGGGGTCTCTACTCAGCCCTACTGCGCATGCGCGAAGTCCTGGTAGCTCTGACGTCATCGCCCTCGGGGAGTCACTCGCGGAATCACTATTGACACCTGTTTGACATAAATAAACTTTCATTCAAACAAAGAAAACATGACGCTGCCTTCGCCTCAGAGGCCTTTTACCCTCAGTAAGCTCCAATTCATTTCCTCTAAATGTCGTGGCTCCACCATCGCAGTATATATAATCATATATCACTGTTGAAAAATATCGTCTGTGCATTGAATTCTAGCCTTCTAGCCACACGGCTGTTCCATGCTGCTTCTCGCAGATGCCAACACAGATTACCTCTCAGAAATTCTTTGCTAGGTAGCATATTAAATGTGATTTGAAATTGACCAATAACAGTTACATCTACCTATTTTGCTCATCTGGAGTCCCTGCTAATTGCTTGTTTTGATCTTGTTCTGCATTTTGAGCTCTGCATCTGCTCAATTGATTGCTAGCTCTCGTTAGCAAATGCTAGCTTGCAAGCACTAGCAACCTACGTGCAGCAGTCACTCGGTTGTTTTCATTCTTTCTCGTAGGATAGCTAGTTCGCTAGTGTTATCTCTGTAGATGAAGTCATACTTTATTCAACTGAATGATCATTGTGCACCTATTTGTGGTTACCTAACGTAGCCCAGGATAGCCAAATGTAACTGCTGTCAGCTCTTCGACGGGTCACCGATTTTGGTGAAACACGGACTCCTTTCCTTCTACTGCCCCGCTGCAGCTTCGCACTTCCCGACCACTTCCGACTGATCAATGAATTTGGTCATTTTGTCTCATAAAGAAATCCCTGATCAAGAACATAGATATGGATGAGTTGCATAGCGTTTGCTTCATAAAAAGATGGCTCATGCCCTTAGTGGTTGCTTTGTGCATTTGAAAGCGATGGCATTTCTTTGATATTTTACTATTTTGAAAACAGACACGACTAGCAATTTCATGTGATAACATTAGCCTAGTTAATAATTGTTCATATTCAATTTATGTATGCCATTTTTATTACACCTCTAGTCATCAGACATTTTAACTACCAAAAAAAAAAAAAAAAAAAAAGGCCTGTAGATTGTAGTATGGCATAGTGTGATACGAACTGAAAGTTGCCCACCCCAAATCTCTGATTGCGCCCCCAATCAGAGCAGTCTAGAACCGGCCCTGAACGAATGTATTAGCGTATTGCGAGTCTTAAACTTGATTTTTCGTTCAGCTCTTTTGTGGAAATATTTTGTTTCCTGCCTAGTGTCAAGACTGGAGGGGCAGTGACCACCCGACTGCGGCATTGCGGTGGCATTTGCTCCCGCAGCGGCACCCCCCATCTCCCTTGGTCGGCTTCTGTGGATTGACAGCTGAGACGCCAAGGAATTGGCCCGCACTGAGAGGTGAGTCCATTTTCCTCTTTGCATTCATGCATTGGTTGTTCAATCAAGAGGGTCAAATTACCGGCCAGCATCAAGCAAAGAAAACCGCTGAGGAGATTGCTGAAATCACTAGAACTGGGTCCGCATGAAAAGTTGAAATTGAAGGCTGACTGAGAAATGGATTTATTTGGAGGAATAATATGATGAATGTGGCATGCTTGTTAATGAAGACAAAAGCAAATTTGATTGTGAAAGTATGATCTAAAGGAGGAACAAGATACAAGACTTTCTGATCCATCATACTAGATTTGTGCGTCCCTCCGCTTTGTGAATTAGTTTTACTTGTTTTTGGGTGTCTTCTCACAGGCTGCGAATGGAAATGGGACGGCAGAGCCGTACAGCACCTGAACAATGTGTGCGTTGCCGCAAGACTGGCGTCTGAAAAGGAAGAACGCATGATGTGCTGTGAAATGTGGACACAACTCCACTCAACTGAGCTCACTCTCTTTAAACACAGATAAAAGAACTTTCGCTACGTTAGATGTTTGCCTTCCGCTATTGGAGCACCCGCAAGTTTCTATGAATGATGATTGAATGATGTGATGACGAGTTTTTAATTGTGCTACCTGTAATATTTCTTCTATTGGTTCATTGTGTGTGTGAATTTTTGGTATGTTGTGTGGACGGAATGTTTTGTCTTTTTGTGCCAAATAACTGAGGAACAAAATGCCACGCTTTTGTACTGTGCCTCTTTTTTTGTTTGGAGTAGTATCTTTTTTGTGTGTTGTGTCATGGCCTTTTTAAAAACCATTGACTACCACCGCAAATCAATGTGCTGATGAAAGCATGAAAACCTGCACTGGCTGCCAGTTGCAGCCAGAGTTAGATTCAAAGTCCTAACTCTGGCCTATGCTGCAGCAAACAAGACAGCCCCTTCCTATCTGCACGAGATGATCAGCCCATATACACCTGCCCGGCCACTTCGTTCTGCAGCAGCAGGACGACTTTGGCCCCCCTACCCTGGGTCAGAAAAGCTGCTCGTTCTACCAGATCACTCAGCTTCTCCCATCTTGCTCCCCAGTGGTGGAATGACCTTCCCACCTCCCTAGAACTGCTCCATCCCTGCTGCACTTCAGCTGTAACCTTAAGACTCACTTGTATAGACAGTTTCTGACCTGATCGCCCCCCTCCCCTGCTTTTATTTACTTTAAAAAAAAAAAAAAAAAAAACTTTTACTGTTTGTCTCCATTTGCTTTGTTTCTTTTCCCCGTGTGCTCCTGACTTCTGTATAGTCTTTGCTCTACATGTTCATGACTTCAGGTGACTAATGCTTGATGTGAATTGTACCTTGTCCAGTCTGTTGGGCTACAGTGTCAGTGACCTTACTGTACGCACTTACTGATAGTCGCTTTGGATAAAAACGTCTGTTAAATAAATGTAATGTAATGTAAAAAAATCTGAATGGAGAAGATGCTCTCAGAAAATGTATGCATATGCCTATTGTGTGCACTTGGAAAGAATAAATTAACTGAGTACAAGTTGGTCTTCATACTTTTTTTTCCCGTCTCATTTACATTCTGCAGCACTTTATGGCTGTCTTTGGAACCTGACTGGATGAATGGACTTGAACTTTTCCAGTTTTTCGTCGTCTGTTCACGAGAGGATTCAGGGCGAGAAAATGTTGTTTGCCTTGATTAGGCAGAGCGAATGTTTCTTGTGGTATGACTCCCAGAGAATGTTGTTTCTCTGCTGTAGGAACTTGCATCACGATTGAAGGCATGTAGTGCCATCTGGTGGTCATTATAAGTAGTGCTTCTTTCGGCTTGTGTCAGAATGGAAAAAGTTCCTTCCGAAGTATGAAATAGTTTCTGTATTGGCGAAAAATGGCATAGGCTAAGCATATTTATCAGGATATGAAAGCTTGGCCACTGAAGTACTGTGCATGCAATGGGTAGGAAAGGAGGTATTATTTTATTGGATATTAATATATATTTTATTCGTTATGAAAAAGTATGATGCAAATGTAATTGCAGAGCAAGAAAGTACGTGAAGAACCTGTAGGGAGAGAACTGTTGCAGGAATACCGACAATCTTCTTTTTTTTTTTTCTTTCTTTACAGCGTCGGTAGCCAGTCACGGGCCTAGCTGGTACACGAATGCACTCCCCCCCTGCGCACAAGGAGCACACCCCTCCCAGGATTCGAACTCGACATCTCTGCGCACAAGACTCTCGCTCTAATCCACTAGGCCATCGTTTCTGGCGAGAAGCACTCGAGGTCGGGTATCCTTTGAAGGGGTCTCTACTCAGCCCTACTGCGCATGCGCGAAGTCCTGGTAGCTCTGACGTCATCGCCCTCGGGGAGTCACTCGCGGAATCGCTATTGACACCTGTTTGACATAAATAAACTTTCATTCAAACAAAGAAAACATTACGCTGCCTTCGCCTCAGAGGCCTTTTTACCCTCAGTAAGCTCCAATTCATTTCCTCTAAATGTCGTGGCTCCACCATCGCAGTATATATAATAATATATCACTGTTTAAAAATATCGTCTGTGCATTGAATTCTAGCCTTCTAGCCACACGGCTGTTCCATGCTGCCTCTCGCAGATGCCAACACAGATTACCTCTCAGAAATTCTTTGCTAGGTAGCATATTAAATGTGATTTGAAATTGACCAATAACAGTTACATCTACCTATTTTGCTCATCTGGAGTCCCTGCTAATTGTTTGTTTTGATCTTGTTCTGCATTTTGAGCTCTGCATCTGCTCAATTGATTGCTAGCTCTCGTTAGCAAATGCTAGCTTGCAAAGCACTAGCAACCTACGTGCAGCAGTCACTCGGTTGTTTTCATTCTTTTTCGTAGGATAGGTAGTTCGCTAGTGTTATCTCTGTAGATGAAGTCATACTTTATTCAACTGAATGATCATTGTGCACCTATTTGTGGTTACCTAACGTAGCCCAGGATAGCCAATTGTAACTGCTGTCAGCTCTTGACGGGTCACAGATTTTGGTGAAACACGGACTCCTTTTGCTTCTACTGCCCTGCTGCAGCTTCGCACTTCCCCGACCACTTCCGACTGATCAATGAATTTGGTCATTTTGGCTCATAAAGAAATCCCTGATCAAGAACATAGATATGGATGAGTTGCATAGCGTTTGCTTCATAAAAAAGATGGCTCATGCCCTTAGTGGTTGCTTTGTGCATTTGAAAGCGATGGCATTTCTTTGATATTTTACTATTTTGAAAACAGACACGACTAGCAATTTCATGTGATAACATTAGCCTAGTTAATAATTGTTCATATTCAATTTATGTATGCCATTTTTATTACACCTCTAGTCATCAGACATTTTAACTACCAAAAAAAAAAAAAAAAAGGCCTGTAGATTGTAGTATGGCATAGTGTGATACGGGCTGAAAGTTGCCCACCCCAAATCTCTGATTGCGCCCCAATCAGAGCAGTCTAGAACCGCCCTGAACGAATGTATTAGTGAATTGCGAGTCTTAAACTTGATTTTTCCTTCAGCTCTTTTGTGGAAATATTTTGTTTCCTGCCTAGTGTCAAGACTGGAGGGGCAGTGACCACCCGACTGCGGCATTGCGGTGGCATTTTGCTCCTCAAGAGCGGCACCCCCCATCTCCTTGGTCGGCTTCTGTGGATTGACAGCTGAGACGCCAAGGAATTGGCCCGCACTGAGAGGTGAGTCCATTTTCCTCTTTGCATTCATGCATTGGTTGTTCAATCAAGAGGGTCAAATTACCGCCAGCATCAAGCAAAGAAAACCGCTGAGGAGATTGCTGAAATCACTAGAACTGGGTCCGTGTGAAAAATTGAAATTGAAGGCTGACTGAGAAATGGATTTATTTGGAGGAATAATATGATGAATGTGGCATGCTTGTTAATGAAGACAAAAGCAAATTTGATTGTGAAAGTATGATCAAAAGGAGGAACAAGATACAAGACTTTCTGATCCATCATACTAGATTTGTCCGTCCCTCCACTTTGTGAATAAGTTTTACTTGTTTTTGGGTGTCTTCTCACAGGCTGCGAATGGAAATGGGACGGTAGAGCCGTACAGCACCTGAACAATGTGTGCGTTGCCGCAAGACTGGCGTCTTTAAAGGAAGAACGATGATGTGCTGTGAAATGTGGACACAACTCCACTCAACTGAGCTCACTCTCTTTAAACACAGATAAAAGAACTTTCGCTACGTTAGATGTTTGCCTTCCGCTATTGGAGCACCCGCAAGTTTCTATGAATGATGATTGAATGATGTGATGACGAGTTTTTAATTGTGCTACCTGTAATATTTCTTCTATTGGTTCATTGTGTGTGTGAATTTTTGGTATGTTGTGTGGACGGAATGTTTTTGTCTTTTTGTGCCAAATAACTGAGGAACAAAATGCCACGCTTTTTGTACTGTGCCTCTTTTTCTGTTTGGAGTAGTATCTTTTTGTGTGTTGTGTCATGGCCTTTTAAAAACCATTGACTACCACCGCAAAATCAATGTGCTGATGAAAGCATGAAAACCTGCACTGGCTGCCAGTTGCAGCCAGGAGTTAGATTCAAAGTCCTAACTCTGGCCTATGCTGCAGCAAACAAGACAGCCCCTTCCTATCTGCACGAGATGATCAGCCCATATACACCTGCCCGGCCACTTCGTTCTGCAGCAGCAGGACGACTTTGGCCCCCTACCCTGGGTCGGAAAGCTGCTCGTTCTACCAGATCACTCAGCTTCTCCCATCTTGCTCCCCAGTGGTGGAATGACCTTCCCACCTCCCTAGAACTGCTCCATCCCTGCTGCACTTCAGCTGTAACCTTAAGACTCACTTGTATAGACAGTTTCTGACCTGATCGCCCCCCCCTCCCCTGCTTTTATTTACTTTAAAAAAAAAAAAAAGACTTTACTGTTTGTCTCCATTTGCTTTCTTTTTTCCCTGTGTGCTCCTGACTTCTGTATAGTCTTTGCTCTACATGTTCATGACTTCAGGTGACTAATGCGTGATGAATTGTACCTTGTCCAGTCTGTTGGGCTACAGTGTCAGTGACCTTACTGTACGCACTTACTGATAGTCGCTTTGGATAAAACGTCTGTTAAATAAATGTAATGTAATGTAAAATCTGAATGGAGAAGATGCTCTCAGAAAATGTATGCATATGCCTATTGTGTGCACTTGGAAAGAATAAATTAACTGAGTACAAGTTGGTCTTCATACTTTTTTCCCCGTCTCCCATTTACATTCTGCAGCACTTTATGGCTGTCTTTGGAACCTGACTGGATGAATGGACTTGAACTTTTCCAGTTTTCGTCGTCTGTTCACGAGAGGATTCAGGGCGAGAAAATGTTGTTTGCCTTGATTAGACAGAGCGAATGTTTCTTGTGGTATGACTCCCCAGAGAATGTTGTTT
>JAFJMP010000427.1:0-14821 GCA_029692085.1 Gymnothorax javanicus | reverse complement strand
TCTGAACTTGGCGTATGAGTGTTTCATGGGGACAAGTTTTCCATTCCCCATGACCATTCTTACCGTGGCGGGGATATTGGTGACAATGTTGCCTTGTTTTTCCTGGATTTGAGGGATATATGGAACACTTCTGCACACCCAACATTCTCTCTCCTCAGTACATTTACTAACTTTCCACTGTTTTTCCAGTGGCTAGGTATCGAAGCATTGTGATGACCTTTAGTTCTGCCGTGAAAGCTCTGCTGCGTGATGTTACTGGTGAGATGACGTCCCTTATTATTATCTCCCGCCACGAAGTGGATCGGGGGATATTGGAATGGCGCTCGTCCATCCGTCCGGGTTCAATGGGGACAAGTTTTCTCGGAAGCTATTGCACCTACATGAATGAAATTTTGTATGTGGCTAGTACTGATGCCCCTACTGAATGAGTTTGACAATTGAGTCTGAGAATTTTTTTTTACAGAGTTATGGACCTTGACTCTGTTTGTGGGCTTAAGTGTATGGGTGTTGCAATGGGGACAAGTTCTCTCGACAACTATTGCACCTACGTGGATGAAATTTTGTGGGTGACCAGTACTAATGATCCTATTGAATGAGTTCGACAGTTGATTCCAAGAAATGTATTTTTACGGAGTTATGGTCCTTGTTTCTGTTCGTCAACTTGGTGTATGGGATTTGGAATGGGGACAAGTTTTCTCGGCAACTATTGCACCTACTTGGGTGAAATTTTATGCGTGGCCAGTACTAATGACCCTATTGAATGAGTCTGACAATTGATTCCTAGAATTTATTTTAAGGAGTTATGGCCCTTGACTCTGAACTTGGCGATGAGTGTTTCATGGGGGACAAGTTTTCCCATTCCCCCATGACCATTCTTACCGTGAAGCGGGGATATTGGTGACAATGTTGCCTTTGTTTTTTCCTGGATTTGAGGGGGATATATGGAACACTTCTGCACACCCAACATTCTCTCCCTCAGTACATTTACTAACTTTCCACTGTTTTGCCTTTTGAAGTTGATTATCATCCCCCGCCACGAAATGGATCGGGGGGTATTGAATGGAGCCGCTCGTCCGGCCTGTCCGTCCGGGGTTCAATGGGGACAAGTTTTCGAAAACTATTGCACCTTCATGGGTGAAATTTTCTGTGGGCCAGTACTAATGACCCAATTGCATGAGTTCGACAGTTAATTCTGAGACATTTATTTTTACGGAGTTCTGGCCCTTGACTCTGAACTTGGTGTATGGGTGTTGCAATGGGAATATGGAATCACCTGTGACCATTCTTATCGTGGCGGGGGATATTGGTGACAATGTTGCCCTGTTAAATCTGTGACAAAAAATAATACCATTTGTCTAAACAATACCTTTTGATCAGCTGCTCGTCATCAAACAAAACCAGGACATCCTTTTAAGACGCTCTCTCGCCTCAGTGCCATCCCCTACTGGCAACTCCTAACCACTTAGGACACCTCTGGAGGTCTCTTAAATATCTGAGGGAGTAGGAGTGATTTTAGACTTAAGAAAGTTGATAAATAGCTTTTATTCTTAAGTTTGAGAGTAGGACTAAATTTCACAAATTCTCAGCACTTAAAAGTAAAATGGCACTCTAAGACGCTTGATAAATACAGGCCCAGATCTCCTTTTCTTTGCATTGTTGCAGTGGAAGAATAAAATGTCCATTTAAAACACTGGTATGTCTTTCCTGGCTTGCTTTCTGACATCTTTTTCTCCCTGTAGGACATCAAATGAGTTTCTCTGAAGACTGCTCATTCAAGGAAAAATTTATCTACCCTCTCCCTGAGTGTAATGTATAATAAAATGGTTTGTTTAATGCATTGGGTTGCCTTGTTTATTTTGTACTTTTGACAAAACTCTTTTATCGGCATAAATTGAGCAGTTGCTTGCATTCATTGGTATCCACTTGCTGTACATGTTTATGTGAATGTCTTGACATAATACACTGAACAAAAATAGAAAATTGCCCCATGTCAAATTTTTGAGTTTTTATTAACAAAAAACTGGAACCGGGATTCGTCTGTGAATAGCACTCTTCTCCAGCGTGCCAAGGGTCATCGAATGTGTGCGTTTGCCCATGCGAGTCGGTTCCGACGCCGGACAGCGGTGAGATCCAGACCACAGTGAGGATGCCGAGTGTGCAAGTTGGCTTCTCGCAGGCGTTTACGGACTGTCTGTGGTGTGATGCGCCTGTTGTGCAGACCAACGGTCTCATCCGCTGTCGCGTGTCGCTGATCTGAGCCGATCCCGCAGGTGGACGAGCCGGATGTATCAATCTTGTGCTGGTGTGGTCACACGTGGCCGACGTGGATGGGGTCAATTTGCAGTACTGCCCGTCTGTCAGAAACGAACTCTCAAACGGCCTATCGTCCGACAGTTAACATTCAGCTGCACAGCGACCGCTCTGGTGGACATCCCTGCATCCAGCTTGCCAATGGCACATTCCCGCATGACCTGAGACATCTGAGGCATGATGACTTTTGACAAAATTTGACATTTTGGGGTGGCCTTTTATTGTCCCCAGTATAAGGAGTGTCTGGGTACTGCTCATTCTGTCTGATCACCGTCTGGAAATGCCACACCCATGTACTGAGTGAAATCACTGCATCACTGAGCAAATGCTCACTGACAGAGAGATGGATTTAAAAATGGTACACAAATCAAGAGAAATATCCCTATTGTACAAGTAAAAGTCAGCATATGCTCACTTAGAGTTGTTATTGATTGCCATGAGAGCTTTTTTGGTTGCTCTCGTCCGGGACGATATCGGCTTGCCCACAATCGGATTCTTGGGCCAGCTGGCATTAATTGGGGGCATCGCCCGGATTCTATTTAAGCCCTAGTTCCGCCTCACTGCCCTTGCTAGAGTGTCAGTGTTTTGTTTGCACTATAGCCAATAAGGTCTCTAGTGAGAACGTTGTTGAGGTATTAGCTGCAAAAGAGGAAAGTGCTAGATAGCAAGGGAACCTTTCTGTTTTTCCTCTTTCTGAGCACCGTCTGGTGCTAATTCTTTTTATCTTGGTTTCCAAGATTTTTTCCCTTTCTATTCGTTCTGTCGTACTCGCTTTGCTTCCTTATTGTTATACTGACTGGATCTAGGTCCATGAGAAGCGCAAGTTTCTCTCTCTGATTTCTGTCTGTTTGTTTCTTATTTTGCTGTTCCTCCTTCCGTTCTGGCCACAGCATTTGGCGTCTCAAAAACCCGACCATCACACTTAACCATCAACTATTTGTACTGTTGGAAAACGTGTTAACCAAGAACAATGATTAAAATGAGGTCAGTAATCTCATCCCTTTCAAGGGTTCTCTGCCCACTCAGTTTTCTGTTCACTGGCCGCCATTGTTATTAAACGCTGATAGATTAACATTCAAAGAATGTTACTGTCCTCGACTAAGATTTATTTAGCTTATTTGCTTTTGTTTATAGAACAAGAAAACTTTCCTCACAGCCATGTGAAGTACAGCACAAGAGAAATCAATCACCCCGCCCCAATGATAATTGTCCGTCTTTCATTAGATTGAGAGAACCGCACCAATCATTTCGCCACAGCCTCAGACTCAACTCGCCCACGAATACCTAGCACACACGGGCGATACTAATGCACCCTCTGTGTTTCCATCACTAGTGGGCAGGTTTTTCAATATCAGTAATATTGGACACATTTTAACAGATCTTTGAAAAAATAGTGCCAGTCAGGAAAAGCATTTTCTGGGCTGAGTGATGGTCGGTGGATTCAGAGTGCTGGTCGGGGCCGACCAGTGCTGCC
Source organism: Gymnothorax javanicus (assembly GCA_029692085.1). Classification (NCBI taxonomy): domain Eukaryota; kingdom Metazoa; phylum Chordata; class Actinopteri; order Anguilliformes; family Muraenidae; genus Gymnothorax; species Gymnothorax javanicus. Next base: position 11,037 of record JAFJMP010000427.1, on the reverse strand, counting down.
CGGCATCGGCAGAACCCTATACATGTTAGAGACTGCATTCCAAATGTAGCCTAATTAAACTGTTCCGATGATAGCATGACAGATTTGTCTGTGAATGTAACTGCCATCCTTGCTTAGACATCAAGTGTTTTCTTTCTGCATTCATTGAGTAGATTTATACCTAACTAGCTACTATTTCAGTCATCTGTGTTAGGGATTAGCCAGTAGCCTGTGGATTTCACTTTCCATTTACAATGGGGCCGGTAGGTCTGTTCACTGGCTAATCAGGACAAAGCTCATTTAATAATTGGGATGCCCTCTCAGAACGCCCTGTTTTTTAGAGGGCGAGGAATGACAGGAATTTAATTGCCTATAAATCACAGATTTTACAGGCAGCCAAAATGATCCAAAATGAGTAATAGTTTTGGTATAGATTCTGTTGGGGTGGATATATATATAATAACAAGTCATCGGCATAAAGTGACACTTTGAGAGACTTCTCCCCACGAGATATACCCTTAATACCATCCTCCGCCATAAGGGCTATTGCGAGTGGCTCAATCGCCAAATCAAACAGGTAGGGAGAGAGGCTGCTGCCCTGCCAGCAGCCCCTGTGAAGCGGAAAGTAGTCCGAAATTATATTATTTGTCCGCACTGCAGCTGTTGGCGAATGGTACAATATTTTGATCCATGATAGAAATGATGGACCAAAGCCGAACCTTCCAAGAGCCGCAAATAGGTATTGCCACTCGACACGGTCGAATGCCTTCTCGGCGTCTCAAGAAATCACTACTTCTGTCTGTTCTGTCGATTCTGGTGTGTACAATATATTAAAAAGACGGCGCATATTGGAGAAAGACTGTCTGCCCAGTATAAAACCAGTTTGGTCAGGGTTAACAACCGTTGGGACTGCAGTTTCAATACGAGTAGGCAAAATTTTTGTCAGAATTTTATAGTCGCAATTCAACAAGCTTACTGGACGATATGAGCCATACAATAGGGAGTCTTTATCCTTTTTAAGTAACACTGATGTAATTGCCTGCGTCATTAATTTCTTTTGATTAAAAATGTCCTGATACAATAGTTTAAGTATTGGCGCCAATTTGGTTACAAATTCTTTATATAACTCAATTGAGAAACCATCTGGACCCGGTGCTTTGTTGCGATGCATAGACTTTATCGCTTCTACGACCTCCTCCGTTGATATTTCTCTATCTATCTGTGCCCGATCCTCAGGAGTAATTTCAGGGATTGTCACGCTGTCCAAAAACTCACAAATATGCGACAGGTCCCTAGATGGTTCTGAACTATAGAGAGTGTATAGAATTGTTTGCATTGGTTATGAATATCATTTAGATTGGTGGTCTTTACCCCTGCTGGTGTCCGAATTTCAGGAATAATTTTGGCGGCTATGGACTGTCTAATCTGATGAGCTAGAAGTTTTCCAGCTTTTTCCCCATGTTCATAGAAAGTTTATTTTGATTTAAAGAATAACTGTTCGGTCTGTTAAAATCAGAATTTGACAATATTTCTATGAAAACAATAATTTCCTCTTATAAAGCTCAGGTGTGGGGGAATCAGCATATAGACGATCCGTTTCCATTATACTATGAGATAGCTCTAGCGAACGTTGTTTATGTTTCTTTCTCTCATTTACAGGGTGTATCAGAAAAAATGATACTCTCGGAAAAATCATCATAAAATTAACATAGATAATAGTTCTGTAAATGTGGGCGTAAATCTTGGTAGAGGGGGTCATTCTGCTTCGAATGATACCAGTATCTTGGTTTATGCTTCCTGCTCCAGTGAGCACGGACGCTTTTGAATTTTGCAAAATTCAGTCTTTTCTGACGAATGCGAGGTTAAAATTGGATTCGTCACATTAAATTAAAAGTTTAGACAGGGTTTTACCAGTGTGCCAAGGCGTTTTTTGAATAATTAACCCTTTCACCCCCTAACCTCGGCACAAAATGATCTCTTTTATGAGTGGATCATAACCAAAGGGTTAACACATGCAATTGAAGTGGCCGTGAACAAGTGAATCAAGCTAACAAGCATCATTCAGTGGGTATGTCATTTAATTATTCCATAATCACATCATGTCTTGTCAGTTTCTTCCTTTCATCACACAGCCAATGATCATAAATCGTTATGTTATGCAGGCAATTTAATTCATGGACATAAAATCGGTGAGCACCTGTGCATTGGCCTCACTTTTTGCCTTGTAACTGTGTGGTGTAAAATGGTCAGACCATAGTTCACAGCTCAGCAGAGGTCTTTTCTGGTAACGGAATACCTCCAAATGAAAAGTGTTCGCACTGTCCTTCAGCAGTTCCAACATCAATTTCCAAATGTAAGGGTTCCGAGTCATCTCACTGTCTTCAGGAATGTCAACAAGTACCGCGGCCTCTGCACCAGCCACAATCTCAACAAAGGAGGTCAGGCCGACGCTTAAGACCCAACGCCCACCAGTCAACATCGAAGCAGTCAGGACCTCCCTCGAAGACCAACATGCTGACAAGACATGATGTGATTATGGAATAATTAAATGACATACCCACTGAATGATACTTGTTAGCTTGATTCACTTGTTCACGGCCACTTCAATTGCATGTGTTAACCCTTTGGTTATGATCCACTCATAAAAGAGATCATTTTGTGCCGAGGTTAGGGGGTGAAAGGGTTAATTATTCAAAAAACGCCTTGGCACACTGGTAAAACCCTGTCTAAACTTTTTAATTCAATGACGAATCCAATTTAACCCTCGCATTCCTGTGCAAAAGACTTGAATTTTGCAAAATTCAAAGCGTCCGTGCTCACTGGAGCATGAAGCGAAACCAAGATACTGGTATCATTCGAAGCAGAATGACCCCCTCTACCAAGGTTTACGCCCACATTTACAGAAGTCTTATCTATGTTAATTTTATGATGATTTTTCCGAGAGTATCATTTTTTCTGATACACCCTGTAGAATACGAAATTATCTGACCTCTGAGGTAGGCTTTAAGAGCCTCCTAAACAGTGGTCAGCTGCATACCCGGAGTGTGATTAATTTCCATAAACATATCTATTTGTTGAGAGAGAAATCTTTTAAAAGAGTCCCTAGACAGCAACAGGGGATCAAACCGCCAAGTACGTTGGGGTCTATGGCAATCTGAGAAACCTATGTCTAATTGTACAAGGCTATGGTCATGAAAGAACAATTCCACTATACTGGCTCCCCTTAACCATAGAAAAAATCCTACCATCCAGGAGAAAAAAAATCAATCCTGGAGTAAGAATGATGTACTGGGGAGAAGAAAGAGTACTGTTTCGTGGTTGGATTATTTTTCCTCCAAGGGTCAATAAAAGCATAAGATTCTATAAATGAATGAATGATAGCACTTGCTTTTGAAATTTTACTATTAGGTTTTGGGTTGGACCTGTCCAAATATGGGTCTAATACACAATTAAAATCTCCCCCTAATATCAATTGATGGTCATTCAGATCCGGGAGGGCTGTTATAAAACTAGAAAAGAAAAGTGGGTCATCCCAATTTGGTCCATATACATTAGCCAGTGTCAACCGTGTGCCATATCGATTGCCCGTCACTACCACATACCTTCCCCTGGGGTCAGAAATGGTCGATAGTGGAACAAATGGAATACCCTTCCTTATCAAGATGGCTGTGCCCCGCGTTCTACATTCATTGCTTGAGCAGAATATCTGTCCTATCCAAGCCTTCTTTAATTTTACCTGTTCAGTTGACCGGAGGTGCGTTTCCTGTAAAAATATAATATCAGAACACATAGATTTTAAATGTGTAAAAACCCTGCTCCGCTTTAATGGATTATGAATTCCCCTTATATTCCAACTCACAAAATGAGTGTGATTCACATCTCGGGTGTTAAACATTTTCCTTAAAATAGAAATAGAAATAAAAATGAAAACAAAACAAAAAAAACACCCTGTCTTAAATGCGGGGGCTCGGAGATTATCACGCAAGAGAATTCACTCCATACACTCACGCCTCAAGCAAATGTGACAAAACAATAAGTCCCAGGAGAGAGTTGGGATGACCGGCTGGAGCCTCTTCGTGGCAGGGACATTGCTGGGAAAGTTGAAAGACGGCAATCGACGCAATTCTGCAACACCTGCATCCAAGTGTGACAATTGAAAAGTCCTGTCACAAGAAATGCCTCCTAGTAAGTACACGCCCTGGCTACCTTGCCAATGAGACTGGCTCTTTGGCGATGTGGTCAGCGCGTTTGACTCTTACCTGGGAGTCTGGGGTTCAATTTCCCAGCGGGGCCCTCCTTCGGCCTGCCACACAAGCCCTTTTACCCTGTGTCGTCCAGTGCCGATATGTGATTTGATGAATCGAGCAGCAGGGGAGATGACAGGTAGCCATCGAGGATGGCAGAAACAACATGCGTTTAAAGGCGCATTCACTCTTGTTGTGGATAAGTAGGAATCTAATGGGTTTAACAGGAGAGGGAGGGCAGGACAGGCAGCGGCAAAAGTGAACAAAAGCGCATTCAATCAACTACAAAGCTATCCCAACACGTGCGCCATGAAGCAGAAAAGACACAGGCATAGTGTTTCCTCAAGTGCTTGTGAATCTCAAGAATATTGCCCTTCTATGACCTCTGTTTTCAAGCCAAAGTCAGCCTGCTGAGTGTTGCGCTGGAAATAGCATTTACAGAAAGAACAGAATAGTGTAAGGAGTCCAAATAAAAAAAAAAAACCACCGTGTAATGCTGACGCGACTAAATTCAGCTTCTCCCATGCTTCACTAGGACGTCAAAATCAAGGGGACAATGTTCTTGTAAGTGAGACTGTCCACTTGAAATTGCCTACATCAGTGATCTGAAAATTATGCCACATTATAATAAACCAAGAAAGTCAATATAAGCACAACGAAGTTCATGAAGTGACAAAAAATTGCATTAGTACGGTGTGTCGACTCATGATCCAATGTAAAAATAACTATTCGATTAAACAAAGTCATGGTTTAGCTGCCTCAACATTCTCAGTTAAGTGTGGCCTGAGAAGAGCACTCATTCACTCTAATCCCATGGGCGGATATAAAGTTCACTGATCATACGGCAGCATGGGCACTATTGTTTACATTGCAAAGTTCATGGTTTTGAGTCAAGTAGAATTGAGCCCACCCCTGAATTTCCATTATTTATCATTCACGTGTTCACCATGCATCATCAAGCCGTTTATGAGCCAAATTACATGCAGTGATTGCGCTGATGCACGGTGCTTTCCTGAAGACTTCACGCCATGACGCAAAAATTTCTTGAGGTGTAATTACTTTGCCAGAATCTCCCAGAGATTAATATTTTGATGCAAGCATGATGTTAGGGACTGCCCACTCGGTTTTTCTACCCCTTTTCTTAGCCAGCCTCTCAGCGTCTCTGTCCCACACTGGCTTCTGAGTCTCCTCCATGTCTCTAACTCTCTTTTTTCCAGACAGCAGCGTCGCATACACTCATCCCTCAGCGTCGCTCTACTCCACACGCATGAGATCAGACAGGCAGTGAGGTGCATGAGACTGACTGAAGGCTGCATGCTCTCATCTACCAAACGGAGGGCTCTTTAGGGAGAATCACAACGGGTCCGAGAGAACAGGTAATTAAATCGTCAATCTACTAACCAGATGCCTTACGTTTGTTCATACTTAAAGCGGTGATTAAGTTTATCCCATGAAAAACATTCTTATTGGCGGAATTTGATGTGTCGCGGAATCTCACGCGCTGTGGCCTGCAGGATATGCAATACCAATGTGGTCTCAATTAATCAGCTCTTATTGATTTGCTGTTCAGCCCGAATTTTACAAGAAATGGAAAAGTGTGGAAAATGAACATAAGAACAGTATTGATGTGTACATTCTTCTGTTCCAGAATTTAGTCGAGAAAAAGCACAATTAAGAACTTTTTGAAGCTTCTTCTTGAACAATTGTATTGATTTTTGTAAAAAGGCATTTTTGCTAATTTCTTATGTGATGCCCGCATCAACATATTTGTGCACAATCAAAGACAGGCTAATTGAAAGACTGAAAAAGATGCAGAATGTTTGGAAAAACACCAGTGTCGACATTCCACAGGCTATCAGGTTACAGGTTATTCTATTATTATCGGGTGTAAAATGAGCTGTTTGCAAAGGCCCTATGTTTTTCAGGCATACAGTTCAGAGTTTGCCACTTTGCCAAAAGCTGCGAGAGTAAATTGTCAAACAGTGTAACACCAGTTTTTCTCAATGCGTAATTGCGCAGATTTTAAGAGTCTCATGACTGACATTCAATGAAACAGCGAAAAGTCTGAGAAACTGGAGCATTAACTGTGCATAAATTATTAGATGGACATAGGGGACTTGACTAGAAATGAATGGAATGAGAAAATAAGTCCTCACTCGGGGGCGGGGCTGGTCTGGTCTGATCTGGCCTTTTTTCCTTCGCCTGTTGATAAATACAGTATCAGTCAAAAGTTTGGACACACTTTTCTGTTTTCAGAGAAATTTACATGGCTGTACTTCTCTTTATAATCTCAAATGGAATCTGTTGAGAGGTTAACAGTCAAGTTAACAAAGAATAATTTACTTGTTTGAACAGTGTCCAAAATTTTGTAATTCTCAAAGAAGCCACATTTTCCGAAAATAACAGACAAACATGCTCCTTCCATTTTCCCATTATTGAATAAAAGTCAAGCTGCTTTGAGACTAATTTGGCAAAAAGGTCAATATGAAGCAAACCACAAGTGCAGCATATGTTTTGGAACTTAGATGGCCGCTCAGCTGCAAGCTCTAGATCATTGTAGACATATAACTGCCCAACTTAAAAAATATTATATTTGTAAAAAGTAAAGAGGCAAACTGTATAATCGTTTTAATTATGAGACAGATATTGCGTTTGCTTCATGAAAAAGGAAAAGCATTTCTGAAAATGTATTTGCATTATAAGATTAGTGTTATTGTTTTCATTTTGTTGGCTGTATGGTGGTGCACTTCTTGCAAATGAGAACGCAAATAGGGACTGAATTTTAATTTTTAGTTTGTTATAAATAGCGCACATATGGACTTGAAATTGAAAATGTTAAGTGGACTATTATGTTATCATTTTCATGAAGATACAAATAATGCGCTTGATTCTTGAAAAAGAAAAAGCATTTCCGAGAGTAAATTTACATTATAAGATTGGCGTTTTCGTTTTCATTTTGTTTGTCATATTGTGGGGTACTTTTTGAAAATGAAAACGCAAATGGGGAATGCATTTTAATTTTCAATTTGTTATAAAAATTGCATGCATGGACTTGAAAATGAAAACGTACAGTGGAGGACTACATTTTCGTTTTCATGATGATCCAAATAATGCGCGTGCATCTTGAAAATGAAAACATTTCTGAGAACGTATTTTCATATTAATATTCTTAGCTGTATGCTTCCATAAAAAATAGCAGAAGAGAAGCCAAGTTTCAATGGGGTATTTGTCAACAATATACAGAGGCAATGGTCACACTGAAAAGTGGTTTGCAGCACATTGATTTGTCACGTACCTACATTAGGCTACTGTAATCAATGTAATAGTTTGATTATTTGTTGACATATTGCACTGGAATTGCGCGACTTCCAATTATTTGAGCATGCCAGGCATGTCTTCTTTGATAAACATTCTGCTTACATTTTCAAAAAATAAATGAATTAGTAAATAAATTATATAAAAATTATGAATGCACAGATCAGAGCTGAAAAAACTCGTTCATTGTGAAGACCGGAAGTATCTCTAATCTTTAAAGTAAATCATGAATAAAAACACTCATACATCAATGCGACATACAATACATTTTAAAAGGCAACATAGCTTAGAGGTGGAGTGAGTTGTCCATGTGTGGGTCTGTAAATCAAAAAAATAATAATTTTTTTTTGTGAGTGGCAAGTGGATGAATATGCGGGTTTGGATGACGTGAGAGCCGATCCGCGCATTTCTAATATGCACTTTATAAACAGAGCTCAGAGATTAATGACCATTGTACATGCCCGCTGGGAACATGCTGTGCATCTTTCTGATACTAGCTACAGAATAATTTTCTAAATACTAATTGATGGTCATGAATTCATATAAACTAATTTATATAAATAAACATTTTAAGCACTCACAAACAAACAGTTTTATTTCGAAGGAGCAATTCTGGTGTCAGGTTTACAGACTCAAGTAGAGCCTATTCCTTGACTCAATTGTATTTTTAATGGAACACCTACATAACATAATTCAGGAACAAGCTGCATCCATGTGTGAAAAACAAGCCCTTAGTGCTGATGAATAATGTTTCTTCTTCATCTGGGTTTAGGGGCTAAGCTAACAACTCGAGATTCAGCAAGACCAAAACACATGGAGCACAGAATCTTCGAGCTTACCCTCTCCACCCTCTACAACATCTCCAACTTCACCGCTGGCAATGAGAAAGACACAGTGCAGCCCAAGGGCCCTTACCAGGCAGTGGAGATGGTGATCATTCTTCTGGTTACAGGGTCCTCAGTCTTGTAACGATTACTGGGAACATACTGGTCATGCTTTCAATCATAATCAACAAGAGCCTCCAGACCATCAACAACTACTTCCTCTTCAGCCTGGCATGTGCAGATCTGATTATTGGGGTCATCATCATGAACCTGTACACAGTCGAAATTCTGTTTGGATATTGGCCCTTGGGGCCAGTAGTTTGTGATCTTTGGCTGGTCATGGACTATGCATCCAGCGATACTTCTGCCTTGCATCTCCTTATTATCAGCTTTGACCGTTACTTCTGTGTCACCAAGCCACTCAGCTACCCAGCAAAAAGGACTACCAGGATTGCAGGCATGATGATGGGGGCAGCCTGGGTTCTTGCCTTCGTTATGTGGATCACAGGCATTGTGTTTTTGCCATTTATCGTAGGTGAGCGCACTGTGCCAGAGGGTGAGTGTTACGGCCAGTTCACGACCAATGCAACAATCGTATTTATCACCTCCATTATTTCCTTCTACCTGCCTGTTATCATCATGGGCTTTCTGTATTGGCTGATCTCCAGGGCCAGCAAGAGCCGCATGAAAACGGACAAGCACGAGCCAAAACAGGACAACCCATCCAGCAGTAAAGCAGGAAACCAAATCACCATGCCCTGTTATGATGAGTCTGAGAAAATCCATCAGACTGAGGGGAGCCAGAATGGCGGGATAGATGGAGCTGGCAAGGAGGAAGCAAGTGTGCCAGTACATCCTGAGAGAAATGAAATTGTTGAGGCCCCTGCAGGTTACGAGGGAAACCCCACAGCCCACCGCCTAAATGCCTCAATGGCAAAGCAGCCACCCACAAAGAAAGCATTGTCATCCCGTGAGAAAAAGGTTACACGCACGGTAAGGGCCATTCTTCTTGCCTTCGTGGTGACGTGGTTGCCTTATAACATAATGGTGATCGTCGAAACCTGTTCAACACGTGTTTCTGACACCATTTGGATCATCTGTAGCTGGTCTTCCTACTTGAACAGCACCATCAATCCAGCCTGCTATGCTCTCTGCAACGTCTCATTCAAAAAGACCTTCAAAAAACTCCTGCTCTGTCAGCACAAGGACATTCGCTCGGGCAAATAAAGAGGTGTGATCATTTATTTTTTGTTTCTGCCGGTGCTCTTCTCTGTCCTGTCTTTACATATCCTCCTGCATCACTTTAAACAGCAGCAGGTAGAAGCTCAAGATATAAAATTACAGACACAGGACCAATAGATGTAAATTCAAATTGCACACATTTCTATGCCAGTGAACTTGATTAGAATTCGAGTACATTTTCCACAGAACTGAGACTCACAGAAAGTTTACAGAGATTTGTGAGATCAGAACGGGGCTCCATATTTTGTTATTCATATTTTCATCTGATATAAATTATGTATTACTGAATATACAGTGACAAACAAAAGTTTGCAGTCACATATAAATGTTGATTGTTTAAAAAATGAATACTTTTTCCATCTGGCATAGAAGCAGAACATGCTCGAGGAAAAACAGACGGACAATAGGCTAGACAGAAGTTTGACAAGACTCATTTACAAACTGAAAAGTATCCATATATTAAATTTTGTTGATTAACATTGAATGGTTTTGGAGTTCTGGCCCAGAAAAGAAGCGTGACTGATGGACGGACGGACAACATTCATTCCAATATCCCCGTCCAACTTGGGATATAAAGCCCGAGACCATTTTATAACAAAATTTGATGACACTTACTGTTAGCAACAATTGTTTTAAATTCAAATTTTCCATATGTTTGCAACCCCCCATTTTTAGCAGTCATTCCACCAGTGTCCAAATAACACAATTTGTCACCCCATCCTTTAAAGGTCCCCTACTGTGAGAAACATGTTTTTCCTCACCTACACACACATATTATGGTCATCCTTCAGCCTAAAACACCTGAGAATTTGAAAAGCGAAAGGTCAATTTTGATTTTGCTCCCATTGTTACGAAACAACAGGAATCGTGGGCTAGTACTCCACCCATGTCCCCGCCTCCGTGCCACCTCGGCTGTGGATAACCACTCCCCCTCTCTTCCTCTGCTGTCTGTGCGAGCCACCATTGTTATTCTTTGGTGCAATAGATATCAGGATGTTGAAGGTTAGGGAAAGACAAGCAAAATGCTCTGTTGTTGGCTGCAGAAACCAGAAACAATGTCTGTATACCCTTCCAACATTGGAGGATAAAAAGTGGTTAGATTTTATTTAAAATAACAATGTTCCAGGCTGCAGTTGCTGCTAATTTGTTCGTCTGTTCTCACCACTTCACCAGACTGCTGCAGCAACTAGGGTCAGTATAGCACTGGCTTTGCCTTGAAACTTACCCTTGAAAATGGATCTCTGCCAACTGTCCGTGACCCAAATGTGCATTCAGAAAGCATCGCCACTTTGTGATAATATTTACAGTTGATTTCAAGTACAGTGCAGTTAGGTTGGCAGGATTGAGGTCTGAAAACAAATAATCCTATTTATATCAATGATCACATTTATCGTCCTGAAATAAATTAAATACAATGCTGTCCTAAATTGAAA
>JAFJMP010000426.1:0-14829 GCA_029692085.1 Gymnothorax javanicus | reverse complement strand
TGCTCTGTATGTGGAAGGAGAGGCTGTATGGGGGGTGAGGTGGGGGGGCTCCCGGTTTCTTCTCGCTGCTAATTATAGCTCACTGTGGCCGTCCTGCTCACCACAGAAACGCCCTTGTCTGTGCGGCAGCCAATCACGGGGTGAGCTGCGGCCGATATTTCAGTACATCTCTTCAGTCCAACACACACCTGTTTGGGGGGACGGAAATCACACAGCAGCCACATCCACACTGGGCCCTGTAGCTGATACACACACACACACACACACACACACACACACACACACACACACACACACACACACACACACACACACGCACGCACGCACACACACACACACACACACACCCACACACAGAGGAGGAGAGATGGTGGGGGGGGGGGGGGGTGGGGGTGGTGCCCCTTCAACTCTCTTCTTTTCAGGTGATATTTTTCTTCACGTTTTTCAACAGATGTATTTTCTTCCGTTTTACTCCTGTATCTCCTGAATTGCTCAGTGGTCAGACCATCACGAGTCCCCTCAAGGGTCCAGTGTGTGTGTGTGTGTGTGTGTGTGGGAGGGGTGGGTACAGGGAACTACAATCCGTAACAAGGAAGAGTGTGTCAGTCACAGCTGTGACTGTGACTGTCGGATAAGACACAGAGAGATAGAGAGCGAGGGCGGGGGTAATGGGGGTGGAGAAAACAAAAAATGAATTTATGGAGGTGAAAATGAGAGAGAGAGAGACAGAGAGAGTGAGAGAGAGAGAGGGAGAGAGAGAATCAGCGTCTCCATCTCAGACGCAGTTTTGGGAAAATACCAAATCAAAAGGAAAGACTGCTGCACAGAATAGAAACTAGGAGAAGCACCCACACCGCCTTTTTTCATCTTGAGTGCCAAGGCGCTGAAAAAGTTTTCATGTATTTGGATTATTTATCATTATTGTTATTATTATTTTTTTATGAGCAGCGGGACAATGCGGGATGAGCTGAAAGGGCGATTAATCCAGTTGGGGAAGTACTGGCAGTGTCACGCCACTCTCTGAGAACCCCCCCCCTCTCTCTTTCTCTCTCGCTCTCTCTCTCTCTCTCTCTCTCTTCATCTCACCGCGGCTCCAGCATGCACCAGCTGTGCTTTTCTCTGACAAGGAGCCTAAATTCCCGGAGAACGTGTGGCGAAGAGCAGTCATGAGAATACAGAAGGGAAATATAGAGAGCGAGAGAGGGAGAAAGTGTCTTGGTTCGGGGAAAGAGGGATAAAACACATCATTTTCCCCCGCTCGCGATCTCAAGTCTCTGCCACGCAAAAACTGAGCCGCCTCACTGAAGCGGACTGTAGCGCGCGCAGGGCTGTGCGCTCCTTCAGCCTGCTAATCTCGTGGACTAAAGGACCGCGCGCCGCATTTCAAGGTAAGGAGCGTAAAGCTCTTCTCGCGCTTTCTGCACGAAGCTTTTTCAGACCTCTTTGATGTCCTGTCTGTCACACGCTCCGTAGGGAAAAAAAGCGATAGGTACATAAATCCAGCTATATTTGAACTGTGGTCGCGTTCAAATGCATGTTAAATTTGAATTGATCTGTCTTGATCCATAGTGCATGGCGACTAAAGGTCATTTTCAGATTAAATTGACGGCACATGCCAAACTGTTGGCTACTTTAAGCTGAAGGGCGATGCCAGGCAATTAAGATTCTTTTACGTCTCTCATTGCATTTGAGCTGCAGCCTACGAGGGGCATGTTGAAGGTTGAAAAGCCTAATTAACGGCGGGAGTGTTTGTTCCCAACTGCATGAGGGTTGGCATACATTTGGTTTTAAGCATTGATTCAGCTGCATATCCTCAAAATTGCTGTGAGGTGGTCGGTGCCGAAACCATCGCGGAAAATAGAGCAGCGTTGCATGTGTTGGGTGGAGAAGCGGGTGAGGTTGTGTTGGGAGGTGGGGTGGGGTGGGGTGTGAAATTCTCTGAAGTTATTACCTCTGCCAACGAAGTTGGGGCGGAGGTTATGTTTTTGCCCTGTTTGTTTGTTTGTCTGTTTGTGAACAACATAACTCAAAAAGTAATGCACGGATTTGTCTGAAATTTTGTGGGTAGATTGCTGTTACATCAAGTATGGACCCTATTGATTTTTACTGCGATCAGTTAAACAATATAGCCGCCACGGCAGCCATCTTGAAATCCTATCACACGCGATAAGTCAACTTTGCTCCCACTCATGCATATTTGGATTGTGCTGTCTTGGCAGAGGTTTGCACTCTACCAGTGCCTCTAGTTTCTGATAAAATCCTCAGAACTGCTTTTGGTTTCAGTTTCCCTGTTTAACCAGGAAGTCAATCAGGAGGCACTAACAGACATTTAGCGCGGGTCTGTACTGAAGAAAAACGGCGTCACTTTTACAGACTTTCCTTACAGAGGGTTTTCTTAGCATATGCCAAAAACGAAGCTTTTTAGAAGCTCTTGGGAGCAAGTAAAAATAATAAAAATAATGATAACAATACTAATGAGAAACAGTAAATTTTAAATGGTTATTTTGGCTCATGAGGGTTCATTGAATTGTCGAATGAGTTTTTTATATACACTGCCCGTCCAAAAAAAAAAAAAAAAAAAAGTCGCACACCATAATATTTTGTTGGGCCACTTTTAGCTTTGATCATGGTCCACATTCGTTATGATATTGTTTTGACCATCTGATACAATGCTACATATTTCTGAGCACATTTGCTTTTTTTTTTGGCCGAGATATCTTGTTGACGATGGCTGAGTCAAATCACTCCGTTAAGCCCTCTCCAGCACATCCAAAAAAGCTATTAACTGGTTAAAATCCAGACTCTGAGGTGCCAATTCACGTGTGAAAATGATTCCTCATGCTCAATGAACCCCTCTTTCACAATTTTAGCCCAATGAATCTTGGCATTGTTATCCTGGAATATGCCTGTGCTATCAGGGATTAAAAACTCCATTGATGGGTCACTGGTCATTGACTATACTCAGGTAATCTGCTGAATTCATTTTATTGCTGCAGAACAGTGCTGAGCCCAGACCTGACTAACTGAAGTAACCCCAGATCATAACACTGCCTCCAGAGGCTTGTACAGTGGGCACTATGCATGACGAGTACATCGCTTCATGGGCTTCCTTTTTTACCCTGACGTGCCCATCACTCTGGAACAGGGTAAATCTGGACTCATCAAACCACATCACCCTTTTCCTTTGCTCCTCAGTCCAATCTTTATGCTCCCTTGCAAACTGAACCCGTTTTTTTCCCCAATAGCTTCACTAACTAGAGGCTTTCTTATGCCACGCAGCTGTTAGGTCCCAGTCCTACAAGTTCTTGCTGCACTGTGCATGTGGAAATGCTCTTCACTTTAAAAGTAGACATAGCCGTGAGTTCTACTTAGATTTTTTTGTTTGTTTTTTTTCTTATTGATGAGACATCACCAGACACTTTAGTGACCTCCAATCAGGATCAGCCATGATTTTTCTCCAAACCACTTCTTCCGCGAAGTTGACAGTTCACCACTATCCTTCCATGTTTTAATAAATTGTTGGACGGTTCATGACCCAATTCCGGTGATTTCAACAATCTCCATAGCTGTTTTCTTTGCCAGATGCTGGCTAATAATTTGCCCTTCTTGAAACACTTAAAATATTTTCAAGAACCATGCGATACATCCTCCGACATGATTTTTTTTTTTTTTAAGAAATTAGAAGTTATCCGTGGAATTAGTCAGGATTAAAAGTATTACTGTCGGCTGAAACATTTTCATCACTGCAATAATGATTCAATCATAGGCTCTTGAGCATTTGTGTATTTAAATCCAAATGAGTGACTCTTTTTTGGATGAGCAGTGATATACACCAATCAGCAATAACATTATGACCACCTGCCTAATATTGAGTAGATCCTCCCTTTTGCCGCCTAAACAGCCCTGACCCATCGAGAAATTGACTCCTCTAGACCTCCGAAGGTGTGCTGTGGTTTCTGGCACCAAGACGTTAGCAGCAGATCCTTTAAATCCTGTAAGTTGTGAGCTGGGGCCTCCATGGATCAGACTTGTTTGTCCGACACATCGCACAGATGCTGGATTGCGTTGAGATCTGGGGACGTTGGAGCCCTGGTCAACACCTTGAACTTGTTGTTTTGTTCCTCAAACCATTCCTGAACCGTTTTTGCAGTGTGGCACAGGGCGCATTATCCTGCTGAAACAGGCCGCTGCCATTAGGGAATACTGCTTCCATTAAGAGGATAAACTCTGACCTCTTCACACCTCTGTCACCAAGTGATCGACACAAACAGTGTTCCAATGTGAGTCACACAACAGGCTAAAATACATTTTCTTCAGCGTATTTTTTTCATTGAAAATGTCCTTTAAACAATTTAATTAACTTTCCAATAAAGAGTAGTATTGACGATTGCTTTTTCATACAGAGGTGAATTGCGGCAATTGCTGGTGTTTGTGCACTTGTCTCGCTAATTGCATTGCCCTCCATTTCGTTGCTTAAAACAGTCCCTGCTTTCCATTACTGAAGTTGCCGTGCGCTGAAAGACTCGACTATGCGGAGTATTTTGTTCCGTTAATAAAACAGAAAATGGATCACTTTGCGTTGCATAATTCAGTTTGTAGGAGGACATTCCATCTCCAACAGTGAATACTGCCAATCTGCTGGTGATTCTGACCTGTAGTAAAGCCACAGCCACTGCATCACCCGTAGTCTCTGTCATTGTTCTCCATTACTGAGAGTAGATTTCTACCTACCTGTGACATAAGGGCTCACCAGTTTTCACTGAACCTTAATTATATTGTTTATATAACCCCTTAGAGTACTATACTTCTCTCTGTGACAGCATTCAGTCTCTTAATGTGCAGTGGCCCGCAAGTATTTGGAAGATCATACTAATTTGATGGGTTTTAATTTTTTTAAAATATTTCTGATGGTGTCAGCATTTTAATGATGGAAATGGCACCATAATTATGGAATTTATGGACTTGGCACTTGATCATGGACTTGGCACTTTTTCTTTTTTAACAGGGGTCTTACTTAGTTATTTATTGTATTAACTATTGACTGTTTTAACTTATTGTCTTGTCTTTTTATGATTGACTATGTTTTCTGTGCTCCGTTTAACTGTTGCTTCTTGGACACCTGAATCTCCCTACGGGGACAAATAAAGGTTTCTCTCTCCATTGGGATGTCCAGAGGGGAAGTACGACAGTCAGAATAAAAGTTGGTTGCACACATTTAGCTAGTTATTGGCTTCTGCCGACTGAAGCTGGAGTGTTGCTGTAAATAAATAGCTGTGGGTGGAGATATGCAGATTAGGGGCGGAGCAATTCTCTCAAGCCTGCATGTGAGGTAAGAAGGGGAGCCAAATCTGAATGCGTTATCAGTTTCATGTTTCATGAAAGAGGCAACCCACGAAAAATGACAGAGTTGTTTTACTTCATAGTTAGTGGGCTGGTAAGCACTCCACTTATCGAAATTTATGTGCACAATAACTGAAAAAGTGAGTTTTTCAAATGACATTTTGTGCTGATGGCACAGCCATGAGTCTGCTCACTAAAGTCGCATCCTGTGCTCTGATAGGGCAACATTGATTCTGGTCTCTAACATGCTGTGCTCTGATAGGACTGCATTCGTCACAGTCTCTAACATCCTGATCTCAGACAGGATTGTACTGATCTCCATTTCAAACATCCCTTGTACTGATTGGACTGTATTAATCCTGGTCTCTAACATGGTATGTTGTGATACGACTGCATTGAGCTCAGTCTATAACATGGTGTGCTTTGATAGGACTGCATTAATCGTGGTCTCTCACATGCTGTGCTCTGATTGGACTGCATTGATCCAGATCTCCAACATCCTTAGCTCTGGTAGGACTGCACTGATACTGATCTTGAACGTGCTGTGCTCTGATTGGACTGCATTGATCCCTGTGTCTAACATGCTGTGCTCTGATAGGACAGAATAGAGCCCATGCGAGAGGATGAGAAGAACAAGGAAGATGGCTGATCGCTCTCAACAACCAACAGTACAAAGCTGACCTGAATCGCTCCTGGCTGGAGACGGTGAGTTAACCACTCCATCCTGTTTAAATCCCACTCCTTCCTGTTTAAATTCCACCTCTTCATTTTTCATTTTATTTGCTGACTTTCACAAAATTTGTCAGGGTTAATCATACAGATGTGATGCACCTATAAACCATAATTTCAAGTAGAACATACCAATAACAAAATACAATAATATATAAAAATTATGATTACCATAAAGGGGTAGATATAAGGACATTTACTGGTGCAATTAAACAAACAAGGGTTGTAGGAAGACATACATATAAAAAGATATTTACAGTATGTTTTTGTACTACTGCAAACGGCTGTGAGCATAATAACACTTTGTAACCTAAGAACATCACTTTTCCGGTAAAAAACTCATTTCTAAAAAAAAAAAACTCTGATAAAAACATTGTATTTTGGACTTAAAGAAATTAAAAGATGAAAGTGACAATTTATGAAATGTCAAAAATTTTGAATTATGCGAAATTCTGTTAAAATTCAAATTTCTAAATGATTGATTCTGAAAATGAAGCATTGTCAATATAAAATCGCTATTTGAAAATAATTTCAAGTCATTTACATTAAGACCATATTCTCTAAAATGACGTTCACCTCAGAATAAAATATTGTTCACCTTACGTCTCTAAGATAAAGATACGGTTCTAACATGGTGATTCTGTCCCTAGCTCCTGTGCCTGATTGGTGAAGCCTTCAACGACTACAGTAGCAAGGTCTTTGGCGTGTTCGTCAACTTCCGAACGAAAGACAACAAAATCATGGAGTGGCGACTGACTTTGAGAACATGGAGGCCGTTATCCATATTGGGTGAGTGCGGACTGAACACCTCTTCTGTTAGTGCAAATGAGGCGTTTTGACAGTTTATTACTGTGATACAGCAGTGCTCTTCAAAGCTGCTCCATGATGTTTTGGATGTGTCTGAGGAGACCTCCATCGGTCATGTCCTGCAGCCAGTGGATCATCTCAGGCACTTTAGAGATTATCTCACCCTTACTGATCAGGCTCCCAATGTTATGTTGCTATGAGCCTGTCCAGGCTGCTCATAACCTTTTGATACTCTCTCTTGTACAGCCACTGAATGATCAGTTCTTGGGCCCTTGAGCTAGCCGGTTGTCATTGCTGCTTTGGACAAAGTTGTCAGCAGAATGCCTGATGTTTCGCTTCTGTTGCAATGGCAAAAACATCACCCCAAAAGCATGTTTGATTTGGGAGATTTTTGAGAAGCTTTTTGGTGTGGCATCTCTAAAGTCGTGTGTCTCCTGTCTGGGCCACAGGAGGGTGTACGAGGAGTGATTGGGTGTCCCGCAGAAGCTGAGCATCGGATACCAGTCTCACGCCGACACGGCCAACAAGAGCGGCTCCACCACCAAGAACAAGTTCATCGTCTGAAAGATGCCACTTACCAACACTCATCTTTTTGTTTTTTTTTTTGTTAATTTTGTTTTTGAGATGACCGCGTCAGACAATCTACACCAGCGTCCAAACCAAAGCGTCTTCAGGAGCCAAACAGACTGCGTTCCATCAGATCTGGAGAAAACTTTACTTATTACAGTCATGCCGACTCACGTGATTCTGCTTCTCGCGCACTCATCTTCCTTAAAGTAGTTTTTATCACATGAAAAACACGTATGCTAAGAAGGCAAAAGAACTTTTATATTCACTTGTGTGCAGTTAAGTTTGTGCATTAACCACATAATGGAATTAATAAACCCAAAAAAAATCCTGATGTTACGATGCCAAAAATAAAAGAGCAATATTTGCTTTTTAAATCTTGTTTTGAATGATTAAAATAATCATTTCAAAAAATTATTTTAAAATAACCTCTCCTTCTTCCTCTCTCTCTCTCTCTCTCTGTCTCTCCCTCCCTCCTTCTCTCACTCTCTTCGGTTGATTGTAGAGCTGCATACTGTAGGCGGCTCCATTATAACTGCCATTTCTGACTGCAGAATTCAGCGGGGGCAAAAAGTGTTTCGCCGAAATTACGGCGTCAAATGAGCTGTTTGGCGGGGGGCTGCAGTGTTAGTCAGTGGCTGGGAACAGCAGTCATTCCCCAGCTCTCCATCTGTCAGAGAGAGCCCAGGACCCCATCCGTCTCCTGACTGCACTCATATCACACCTCTGTCTTTCTTTATTCACTCTGCCGCTCTGTGGATCTGATAGAGCTTCATGAACAAAGGAAAACCCAATCCAGCCTTTTGTGTGATTTATAGAAGCTACGCGTAACAGAGTTATTTAAGGAAGTGATGTCAGAGGGAGTTTGGTGGCCTTTTCCGATCTTTGGCCACCATTGCATTTTTAGGAAAAGTACTGGCTTTGAGCGAAAGAAATTTGGAAGTTTTGGAGTCAAGCAAGGTTTTTCCTTTTTACGGTTTTATTTTACTTTATTTTTATTCTTTTTGTAAAATTATGTTTTAAAGCTACTCTTCACTTTTTGTAGTCATCTGGTAGGGTATGATGTTTAGTAAACATTCTTGATTGGCCCAGGCATTATGTGCACTGTAAATGTTTGAAGATATTTCTCATCGCATTTGTTTCTCTGGTCCTGATGGCTTTATCAATGGCTGTTACAGGAGCCTCTGAGAGCGATGAGGATTAAAGACAGGTCTCCTGTGATCTGGGAAAACCTAGTACGTATGTCACTTTTGGGAGAAACTGAGTTTGACCCTCATTTGCAGTAATTAGGAGTGGTGAAAATATTAAAACACTAGCTATTAGTGTTATTTGAACTGTCTAAATCAAGTTTCTATTTTTTTTTTTTTTTTTTTTTTTGGTTAGGAGAAGTCTAGAATCCAAAGGTTTTTTTTTCAGTCGCGAGAATCCTTGCCACTGTTAAATTTACTAGGTTTTTCCAGATCACAGGAGAGGTATCAACCAAAAACATCAGAAGCACTTTCAGCAGTAACTTTATCTTTAGTTAGGATGGCAGTTCATGTCTAGTGCAAAAACCTCAGATCAGAAATACTGGATTAATATCAAAGCATGCGCTTTACGCATTATGTTATTCATGTTAAGAATCAGAAGTAACTGCACCAAATTATCAGAATAATGGTCTCTGGAAACAGCCAAAAATCACCAAATGTGGCCAATCCAGATTCAGAATGTTTAAGTCATCCCAGAATGATGCTCTAACCACCTGGATTTGGTACTTAGAACAACCCTTCAGCCTTGAGGCTGTACGACACAGTGAAATCGGCTGCCTGAGAGGAAGCAAAACCTGGCAGACTTTTACTTTCTGACCCTGGATTGTCCATCTGCCAAAATCACTGTACATGGAGCTGTGTTTAGAGTTCCCTAAAATGGCTACTCTTGCTTTTTGTAGCCAGTGTAAAACACCTTGATAATTTTGTATTTGCTATGAAAACTGCAAAATATTTCAGATATCCAGCCTCTCTCTGCAGCATTATAGTTCTGCATAACAGATTCAGGGGTCAATGTAAAATGTAACACTGAAACTGACAGAAAACATGAAATATAAAATGATAATTTGTCTCACTGAAGCCATGATGCGATTACCAACATTTTCACCAAACAGCAAATTATGAAGAATTGCATTTCAACAGGCTAGTTCGGTCAGTTAGTTACACATCTCTCATGTATGTCTAAAGTCCTGCTACACAGTCCCAGTTCAATAGTTTCCTCTGGTAATTATGCTCAATATATTCCTGTGTCAGGCTTGGGTGTTTCAGACTGCATTGCGTATCCCCGAATCATGGACTCCCTTTGATTAGTTAGGTTAGATAGGTCAGTGGTTTTGACTCATTTTAGGCAGGTACATTAGCTGCATCTAAAGAGAGGAACTGAAGCATTTGAAATCAGTCTGTGGTTGTGTTTCTTTACCAAATGAAATTATGTTTAGGTAAGTCGTTTTGGCCCAAAGGGAGAAAAAAAAAAACATCCAAATTGCAAGTGCTAACTTGTGCTCTACAATACCACATTTATCTCAGCATCTCAAGAACTGAAGTTCATTTATTAAAATGCAATATATTTTAAGTCTAAATGAGAATGATCGCTTGGTGGAACATTTATCACACAGAGATCATTTATAGATCATAGCAGTTCCATCATTTAAAACCTTTTTATGGAGCAGTACACTGTTTACACTCTACATATAACCTGGTGAGGTTGAACTTTCACACTGATCTTCCTTAATTATGTAATTGTTTTGACTCTGTGGTGTGAGAGTTATGTTCCAAATTGGTACTGAACACTAACACCAGCTTTGAAATAATTAAAACTCGTTATGCATCATTTTTAGTACATCGCTCAGCATAAAAACAGTGTCCTCAAATGGCATCTTTTTACTGTGATAAACTCTGCATACTCATTCCTCCATCTCATTTTTTACTTCCTTCCTTTCATCAGACCTTTCCTAGACTTTAGCTCCACCAATCCAGCAAGGCAAGGAAAAAATGGAAGAAAAGGAAATGATGGCAGAGAAATTGAGGATGAGTGAGATACAGAGGTGAAAAGAAGAGGATCAAAGTGTCCTCTGCAGCAGGTGTGACAGATGTGTGAAATACAGAGGTGAATAGAACAGGATCAAAGTGTCCTCTGTAGCAGGTGTGGCAGATGTGGGAGTTATAGAGCTGAATAGAAGAGGATCAAAGTGTCCTCTGCAGCAGGTGTGGCAGATGTGTGAGATATAGAGGTGAATAGAACAGGATCAAAGTGTCCTCTGTAGCAGGTGTGGCAGATGTGTGAGATATAGATGTGAATAGAACAGGATCAAAGTGTCCACTGTAGCAGATGTGGCAGGTGTGTGAGATATTGAGGTGAATAGAACAGGATCAAAGTGTCCTCTGTAGCAGGTGTGGCAGATGTGTGAGATATTGAGGTGAATAGAACAGGATCAAAGTGTCCTCTGTAGCAGGTGTGGCAGATGTGTGAGATATAGAGGTGAATAGAACAGGATCAAAGTGTCCTCTGTAGCAGGTGTGGCAGATGTGTGAGATATAGAGGTGAATAGAACAGGATCAAAGTGTCCTCTGTAGCAGTTGTAATAGATGTGTGAGATATAGAGGTGAATAGAACAGGATCAAAGTGTCCTCTGTAGCAGGTGTGGCAGATGTGTGAGATATAGAGGTGAAAAGAACAGGATCAAAGTGTCCTCTGTAGCAGGTATGGCAGATGTGTGAGATACAGAGGTGAATAGAGCTGGATCAAAGTGTCCTCTGTAGCAGGTGTGGCAGATGTGTGAGATATAGAGGTGAATAGAAGAGGATCAAAGTGTCCTCTGTAGCAGGTGTGGCAGATGTGTGAGATACAGAGGTGAATAGAAGAGGATCAAAGTGTCCTCTGTAGCAGGTGTGGCAGATGTGTGAGATATAGAGGTGAATAGAACAGGATCAAAGTGTCCGCTGTAGCAGGTGTGGCAGATGTGTGAGATATAGAGGTGAATAGAACAGGATCAAAGTGTCCTCTGTAGCAGATGTGGCAGATGTGTGAGATACAGAGGTGAATAGTACAGGATCAAAGTGTCCTCTGTAGCAGGTGTGGCAGATGTGTGAGATATAGAGGTGAATAGAACAGGATCAAAGTGTCCTCTGTAGCAGGTGTGGCAGATGTGTGAGATACAGAGGTGAATAGAGCTGGATCAAAGTGTCCTCTGCAGCAGGTGTGGCAGATGTGTGAGATATTGAGGTGAATAGAAGAGGATCAAAGTGTCCCCTGCAGCAGGTGTGCAGATGTGTGAGATACAGAGGTGAATAGAAGAGGATCAAAGTGTCCACTGTAGCAGGTGTGGCAGATGTGTGAGATACAGAGGTGAATAGAACAGGATCAAAGTGTCCTCTGTAGCAGGTGTGGCAGATGTGTGAGATATAGAGGTGAATAGAACAGGATCAAAGTGTCCTCTGTAGCAGATGTGGCAGATGTGTGAGATACAGAGGTGAATAGAACAGGATCAAAGTGTCCTCTGCAGCAGGTGTGGCAGATGTGTGAGGTTTAGAGGTGAATAGTACAGGATCAAAGTGTCCTCTGTAGCAGGTGTGGCAGGTGTGTGAGGTTTAGAGGTGAATAGAACAGGATCAAAGTGTCCTCTGTAGCAGGTGTGGCAGATGTGTGAGATATAGAGGTGAATAGAAGAGGATCAAAGTGTCCTCTGTAGCAGGTGTGGCAGATGTGTGAGATATAGAGGTGAATAGTACAGGATCAAAGTGTCCTCTGTAGCAGGTGTGGCAGATGTGTGAGATACAGAGGTGAATAGAAGAGGATCAAAGTGTCCTCTGTAGCAGGTGTGGCAGATGTGTGAGATACAGAGGTGAATAGTACAGGATCAAAGTGTCCTCTGTAGCAGGTGTGGCAGATGTGTGAGATATAGAGGTGAATAGAACAGGATCAAAGTGTCCTCTGTAGCAGGTGTGGCAGATGTGTGAGATACAGAGGTGAATAGAGCTGGATCAAAGTGTCCTCTGCAGCAGGTGTGGCAGATGTGTGAGATACAGAGGTGAATAGAAGAGGATCAAAGTGTCCTCTGTAGCAGGTGTGGCAGATGTGTGAGATATAGAGGTGAATAGAAGAGGATGAAAGTGTCCTCTGTAGCAGGTGTGGCAGATGTGTGAGATACAGAGGTGAATAGAACAGGATCAAAGTGTCCTCTGTAGCAGGTGTGGCAGATGTGTGAGATATAGAGGTGAATAGAACAGGATCAAAGTGTCCTCTGCAGCAGATGTGCCAGATGTGTGAGATACAGAGGTGAATAGAAGAGGATCAAAGTGTCCTCTGTAGCAGGTGTGGCAGATGTGTGAGATATAGAGGTGAATAGAACAGGATCAAAGTGTCCTCTGTCTGTGGCAGAGATGTGTGAGATACAGAGGAATGAGCTGGATCAGATGTGTGCAGCAGGTGTTGCAGATGTGTGAGATAGAGGTGAATAGATGAGGATCAAAGTGTCCTCTGTAGCAGGTGTGGCAGATGTGTGAGGTACAGAGGTGAATAGAAGAGGATCAAAGTGTCTTCTGTAGCAGGTGTGGCAGATGTGTGAGATACAGAGGTGAATAGAACAGGATCAAAGTGTCCTCTGTAGCAGGTGTGGCAGATGTGTGAGATATAGAGGTGAATAGAACAGGATCAAAGTGTCCTCTGTAGCAGGTGTGGCAGAAGTGTGAGATACAGAGGTGAATAGAACAGGATCAAAGTGTCCTCTGTAGCAGGTGTGGCAGATGTGTGAGATACAGAGGTGAATAGAACAGGATCAAAGTGTCCTGCAGCAGGTGTAGCAGGTTTGGAGGTGAATAGTGATCAAAGTGTCCTTTTAGAGGTGTGAGGTTTAGAGGTGAATAGAACAGGATCAAAGTGTCCTCTGTAGCAGGTGTGGCAGATGTGTGAGATATAGAGGTGAATAGTACAGGATCAAAGTGTCCTCTGTAGCAGATGTGGCAGGAGTGTGAGGTTTAGAGGTGAATAGAACAGGATCAAAGTGTCCTCTGTAGCAGGTGTGGCAGATGTGTGAGATATAGAGGTGAATAGAACAGGATCAAAGTGTCCTCTGCAGCAGGTGTGGCAGATGTGTGAGGTTTAGAGGTGAATAGAACAGGATCAAAGTGTCCTCTGTCGCAGGTGTGGCAGATGTCTGAGATACAGAGGTGAATAGAGCTGGATCAAAGTGTCCTCTGCAGCAGGTGTTGCAGATGTGTGAGATATAGAGGTGAATAGATGAGGATCAGAGTGTCCTCTGTAGCAGGTGTGGCAGATGTGTGAGATACAGAGGTGAATAGAAGAGGATCAAAGTGTCCTCTGTAGCAGGTGTGGCAGATGTGTGAGATACAGAGGTGAATAGAACAGGATCAAAGTGTCCTCTGTAGCAGGTGTGGCAGATGTGTGAGATATAGAGGTGAATAGAACAGGATCAAAGTGTCCTCTGTAGCAGGTGTGGCAGAAGTGTGAGATACAGAGGTGAATAGAACAGGATCAAAGTGTCCTCTGTAGCAGGTGTGGCAGATGTGTGAGATACAGAGGTGAATAGAACAGGATCAAAGTGTCCTCTGCAGCAGGTGTGGCAGATGTGTGAGGTTTAGAGGTGAATAGTACAGGATCAAAGTGTCCTCTTTAGCAGGTGTGGCAGGTGTGTGAGGTTTAGAGGTGAATAGAACAGGATCAAAGTGTCCTCTGTAGCAGGTGTGGCAGATGTGTGAGATATAGAGGTGAATAGAACAGGATCAAAGTGTCCTCTGTAGCAGGTGTGGCAGGTGTGTGAGGTTTAGAGGTGAATAGAACAGGATCAAAGTGTCCTCTGTAGCAGGTGTGGCAGATGTGTGAGATATAGAGGTGAATAGAACAGGATCAAAGTGTCCTCTGTAGCAGGTGTGGCAGATGTGTGAGATATAGAGGTGAATAGAACAGGATCAAAGTGTCCTCTGTAGCAGGTGTGGCAGATGTGTGAGGTTTAGAGGTGAATAGAACAGGATCAAAGTGTCCTCTGTAGCAGGTGTGGCAGATGTGTGAGATATAGAGGTGAATAGAGCTGGATCAAAGTGTCCTCTGCAGCAGGTGTGGCAGATGTGTGAGATATAGAGGTGAATAGAACAGGATCAAAGTGTCCTCTGTAGCAGGTGTGACAGGTGTGTGAGATATAGAGGTGAATAGAACAGGATCAAAGTGTTCTCTGTAGCAGGTGTGGCAGATGTGTGAGATACAGAGGTGAATAGAACAGGATCAAAGTGTCCTCTGTAGCAGGTGTGGCAGATGTGTGAGATACAGAGGTGAATAGAGCTGGATCAAAGTGTCCTCTATAGCAGGTTTGACAGATGTGTGAGATATAGAGGTGAATAGAACAGGATC
>JAFJMP010000425.1:0-14841 GCA_029692085.1 Gymnothorax javanicus | reverse complement strand
CTCCGAGCAGGGACTTGAGCGCAATGTCTGGAAGTTGATTGGAGCACATGTGTCCCATCTCAGCAGGGGACTGGGTCCGACATGGTCCCATCCGAGCAGGGGAGTGGGAGTTAATGGTCCCATCCGATCAGGGAACTGGAGCACGAGATCCTATCCAAGCAGGGGACTGCTGCGCACGTGGTCCCATCCGAACAGGGGACTGAGCCACCAGGTCCATCCGAGCAGGGAACTGGAGCACGAGGTCCCATCGAGCAGCGGACTGGAACGCATAATGTCCCATCCGAAAGGGGGACTTGAGCTAAATGTCCCATCTGCTCACTGGACGGAGCCAACGAGATCCCATCTGAGCAGGGAACTGGAGCTCAAGAGGTCCCATTTGAGCAGGGGACTGAGCGCACAGGTCTCATCTGAGCAGTGGACTGATCGCATAAAGTCCCATCCGAAGCCGGGACTGAGCTCACGAGGGTCCCATCCCGAGCCGACTGAGCGCCGAGGTCCCATCCGAGCAGGGGATTGGACCGCAGCAGGTCCCATCCGGAGCGGGGACTGGAACACACGAGGTCCCATCCCAGCAGGGGGACTGAGCGCCGAGGTCCCATCCGAGCAGGGACTGGAGCGCATAAGGTCCCATCCCAGCAGGGGACTGGAGCACACGAGGTCCCATCCGAGCAGGGGACTGGAACGCACGAGGTCCCATCCCAGCAGGGGACTGGAGCGCAAGGTCCCATCCCAGCAGGGGACTGGGAGCACAGGAGGTCCCATCCGAGCAAGGGACTGGAGCACCGGAGGTCCCATCCCAGCAGGGGACCGGAGCGCACGAGGTCCCATTTGAGCAGGGGACTGGAACACACGAGGTCCCATCCGGAGCAGGGGACTGGTCCGCACGAGGTCCCATCCGAGCAGGGGACTGGAGCACATAATGTCCCATCCGAGCAGGGGACTGAGCGCACGAGAGCCCATCCCATCACGGACTGGAGCACATGTGGGTCCCATCCGAGCAGGGACTGAGCCGCAGCATGTCCCATCCCAGCAGGGGACTGGAGGCGCTACCAGTGTCCCATCCGAGCAGGAACCAGAGCCACGAGGTCCCATCGAGCAGGGGACTGAAGCGCCGAGGTCCCATCCGAGCAGGGACTGAGCCCACAGGTCCCATCAGAGCAAGGGACTGAGCGCACAAGGTCCCATCCCAGCGGGGACTGGAGCGCTGGGTCCCATCCGAGCAAGGGACTGGATCGCACGGGTCCCATCCGAGCAGGGACTGAGCGCACATGTCCCATCCGAGCAGTGGATTGGAGCGACGAGGTCCCATCAGAGCAGGAACTGGAGTTCAAGAGGTCCCATCCGAGCAGGGACTGGAGCGCCGCACCAGGTCCCATCCGAGCAGGGACTGGAGGTCCCATCCGGTGCAGGGACTGGTCCCATCCGAGCAGGGGACTGGAAGCGCACGAGGTCCCATCCGAGCAGGGGACTGGAGCGCACCTGGTCCCATCCGAGCAGGGACTGGAGCACGAGGTCCCCATCCGTGCAGGGGACTGGAGCACGAGGTCCCATCCTAGCAGGGGACTGGAGCACCCACGGGTCCCATCCGAGCAGGGGACTGGGCACAAATGTCCCATCCGAGCAGGGGACTGGAGCCATCCTATCCTAGGGGACCCATCCCACTGAGCAGGGGACTGGAGCACACGGGTCCCATCCGAGCAGGGAACTTGAGCTCAAAAGGTCCCATCTGAGCAGGGGATGGAGCGCACGAGGTCCCATCCGAGCAGGGACTGGAGCGCCAAGAGGTCCCATCCGAGCAAGGGACTGGAGCGCACTAGGTCCCATCCGAGCGGGGGACTGGAGCACACCAGGTCCCATCCGAGCAGGGGACTGGAACGCACGACGCCCATCCGAGAGCGGAGGACTGGAGCACAGGAGGTCCCATCCGAGCAGGGACTGAGCTGCAAGGTCCGATCCCGAGCATGGGACTGGGCACACGAGTCCCATCCGAGCGGGGACTTGAGCGCACGAGGTCCCATCCTAAAGGGACTGGAAAAGCACAAGGTCCCATCGAGCAGAGGACTGGAGTGCACGAGGTCCCATCCGGCAGGGGACTGGAACCACGAGGTCCCATCCGAGCAGGGACTGGAGCGCACGAGGTCCCATCCGAGCATGGGGACTTCAGCGCACCAGTTCCCATCTTATCAGGGAACTGGAGCACATGAGGTCCCATCCCAGCAGGGTACTGGGCTCATGGGTCCCATCCGAGCAGGGTAGTGCAGCACACCAGGTCCCATCCGAGCAGGGGAACTGAACGCATAAGGTCCCATCCCAGTAGGGACTTGAGCCTGAAATGTCCCATTTGAGCACTGGGACGGAGCGCACCAGGTCCCCATCTGAGCAGGGAACTGGATCGCAAAAAGTCCCATCCGGAGCAGGGGACTGAGCTCAAGAGGTCCCATCCGGAAAGGGGACTGAGCGCCGAGGTCCCATCCGGAGCGGGGACTGGGGCATGAAGGTCCATCCGAGAAGGGACGGAAGCACAAGGTCCCATCAGAGCAGGGGACTGGAGCGCCGAGGACACATCCGAGCAGGGACTGGAGCGCCGCAAGGTCCCATCCGAGCAGATGACTTGAGCGCGCGAGGTCCCATCCGAGCAGGGACTGGAGCGCGCGAGGTCCCTTCCGAGCAGTGGATTGGAGCGCGAGGTCCCATCCGAGCAGGGTAATGGAGCACACGAGGTCCCATCCGAGCAAGGGACTGGAGCACACGAGGTCCCATCCGGAGCAGGGACTGGAAAACGCACGAGGTCCCATCCGAGCAGGGGACTGAGCGCACGAGGTCCCATCCGAGCAGGGGACTTGAGCGCACACCAGTTCCCATCCGATCAGCGGATTGGAGCACATGTGGTCCCATCCCAGCAGGGACTGGTCCGCACATGGTCCCATCCGAGCAGGGAGTGGAGCACACGCGTCCCATCCGAGCAGGGAACTGGAACGCATACGAGATCCCATCCGGAGCAGGGGACTGGTGCGCACGCGGTCCCATCCGAGCAGGGGGACTGGAGCCACAGCAGGTCCATCCGAGCAGGGGACTGGAGCACACGAGGTCCAATCCGAGCAGCAGACTGGAGCGCCAGCAATGTCCCATCCGAAAGGGGGGACTTGAGCGCAAATGTCCCATCTGCTCACTGGACGGAGCGCATGAGATCCCATCTGAGCAGGGAACTGGAGCTCAAGAGGTCACATTTGAGGGGACTTGAGCGCAGGGGTCCCATCTGGCAGTGGACTGGAGCGATAAAGTCCCAACCGAAAGGAACTGAGCTCAAGAGGTCCCTCCCGAGCCGGGGACTGGAGCGCCGAGGTCCCATCCCGAGCAGGGGATTGGAGCCGAAGGTCCCATCCGAGCAGGGGACTGGAGCGCCAGCGAGGTCCCATCCCCGAGCAGGGGGGACAGGCCACCAGGTCCCATCCGAGCAAGGACTGGAGCGCGGAGGTCCCATCCCTAGCAGGGGACTGGAGCACACGAGGTCCCATCCGAGCAGGGGACTGGAACGCCCAGGAGTCCCATCCGAACAGGGGACTGAGCGCAAAAGTCCCATCCGAGCAGGGGACTGGAGCGCTGAGGTCCCATCCGAGCAGGGGGACTGGAGCGCGAGGTCCCATCCGAGCAGGGGACTGAGCACACGAGGTCCCATCCGAGCAGGGGGACTGGAACGCACGAGGTTCCATCCGGAGCAGGGACTGGAACGCACGAGGTCCCATCCGAGCAGGGGACTGGAGCGCCGCGTCCCATCCGAGCAGGGACTTGAGCTTACCAGTTCCCATCCCATCAGGACTGGAGCACATGTGGTCCCATCCTAGCAGGGGACTGGTCCGCACATGGTCCCATCCGAGCAGGGGAGTGGATCACACGAAGTTCCATCTGATCATGGAACTGGAACGCACGAGATCCCATCGGAGCAGGGGTCTGGTGCGCTCGAGGTCCCATCCGAGCAGGGGACTGGAGCCCAGCTTGGTCCCATCCGAGCAAGGGGACTGGAGCACACCAGGTCCCATCCAAAGGAGGGGACTGGAACACACGAGGTCCCATCCGAAGGGACTGGATCGCACAACGTCCCATCTGAGCTGGGGACTTGTGCGCAACATGTCCCATCTGAGCACTGGACGGGAGCGCACGAGATCCCATCTAAGCAGGGAACTGGAGTTCAAGAGGTCCAATTTGAGCAGGGGACTGAAGCACACCAGGTCTCATCCGAGCAGTGGACTGGATCGCACGAAGTCCCATCCGAGCGGCGAACTGGAGCTCAAGAGGTCCCATTCGAGCAGGGGACCGGAGCGCACAAGGTCCCATCCGAGCGGGGGACTGGAGCGCACGAGGTCCCATCCTAGCGGGGTACTGGAGAGCACGAGGTCCCATCCGAGCGGGGCACTGGAGCGCTCCAGGTCCCATCCGAGCAGGGGACTGGGGCGCACAAGGTCCCATCAGAGCAGGTGACTGGAGCCCACAGGGACCCATCCGATCAGGGACTGGAGCTCAAGAGGTCCCATCCGAGCAGGGGACTGGAGCGCCTCAGGTCCCATCTGAGCAGGGACTGGAGCGCCGATAAGGTCCCATCCGAGCAGAGGACTGGAGCGCGCGAGGTCCCATCCGAGCAAGGCACTGGAGCGCGTGAGGTCCCATCCGAGACGGGTACTGGAGCACACGAGGTCACATCCGAGCAGGGGACTGGAACGCACGAGGTCCCATCCGAGCAGAGGACCTCGAGCACAGGAGGTCCCATCCGAGCAGGGGAGTGGAGCGCAAGGTCCATCCGAGCACAGGACTTGAGCCAAAGTCCCATCCGAGCAGGGGACTTGAGCGCACGAGGTCCCATCCGAGCAGGGGACTTGAGCCGCACGAGGTCCCATCGAGCAGGGACTGGAGCACGAGGTCCCATCCGAGCAGGAACTGGAACTCCACGAGGTCCCATCCCAGCAGGGACTGGAGCGCCCAGGTCCCATCCGAGCAGTGGACTTGAGCGCACCAGTTCCCATCTTATCAGGGGACTGGAGCACATAAGTTCCCATCCTAGCAGGGGACTGGTACGCACATGGTCCCATCCGAGCAGGGGAGTGCAGCACACGAGGTCCCATCCGAGCAGGGATGTGGAACGCACGAGGTCCCATCCGAGCAGGGGACTTGAGCGCAAAATGTCCCATCTGAGCACTGGACGTGAGCGCACGAGATCCCATCTGAGCAGGGAACTGGAGCTCAAGAGGTCCCATTTGAGCAGGGGACTGGAGCGCACAAGGTCCCATCCGAGCAGGGGACTGGAGCGCACGAGGTCCCATCCGAGCGGGGGACTGGAGCTCAAGGTCCCCATCCGGGAGCAGGGGATCAGAGAAATGGACTGGAGGGTCCCATCCGAGCAGGGGAACTGGAGCGGGGACACCCCATCCGAGCGGGGGACTGGAGCGCACGAGATTCCATCTGAGCAGGGGACTGGAGAGCACGAGCTCCCATCCGAGCAGGGGACACGAGCACACGAGGTCCCATCAGAGAAATGGACTGGAGGGCACGAGGACCCATCCGAGCAGGGAACTGGACCGCACGAGGTCCCATCCGAGCGGGGGACTGAGCGCTCGAGGTCCCATCTGAGCGGGGGACTGGAGCGCTCGAGGTCCCATTCGAGCAGGGGACTGGGGCGCACAAGGTCCCATCAGAGCAGGTGACTGGAGCGCGCAGGTACTCATCCGATCAGGGGACTGGAGCGCGCAAGGTCCCATCCGAGCAGGGGATTTGAGCGCGCGAGGTTCCATCCGAGCAGGGGATTGGAGCGCGCGAGGTCCCATCCGAGCAGGGGACTGGAGTGCGCGAGGTCCCATCCGAGCAAGGGACTGGAGCGCGTGAGGTCCCTTCCGAGAAGGGGACTGGAGCACTCGAGGTCCCATCCGAGCAGGGGACTGGAACGCACGAGGTCCCATCCGAGAAGGGGACTGGAGCGCACAAGGTCCCTTCCGAGCAGGGGACTTGAGCGCACCAGTTCCCATCGGATCAGGGGACTGGAGCACATGTGGTCCCATCCTAGCATGGCACTGGTCCGCACATGGTCCCATCCGAGCAGGGGAGTGGAGCACACGAGGTCCCCTCCGAGCAGGGAACTGGAACGCACAAGATCGCTTCCGAGCAGGGGACTGGTGCGAACGAGGTCCCATCCGAGCAGGGACTGAGCCCAGCATGTCCCATCCGAGCATGGGACTGAGCGCACCAGGTCCCATCCGGAGCATGGGACTGGAGCACACGAGGTCCGGGGACTGCAGGGGACTGGATCGCATAACGCCCCCATCCGGGCTGGGGACTTGAGCTCAAAATGTCCCATCGGAGCACTGGACGGGAGCCCATAACGAGATCCCCATCTAAGCAGGGAACTGGAGTTCAAGAGGTCCCATTTGAGCAGGGACTGAAGCGCCCAGGTCTCATCCGGGGGAGTGGACTGGATCGGAGCACGGAGTCCCATCCGAAAAGGGACTGAGCGCCATTTAGAGTCCCATCCGAGTCCCATCCGGGGGGGGACTGAGGCGTGTCCCACAAGGTCTCATCCCAGCAGGGGACCGGAGCCCATCCAGCAAGGTCCCATCCGAGCAGGGGAACGGAGGTCCCATCGAGGTCCCATCCGATCCGAGCAGGGGGACCGAGGTCCTAGCAGTGGACCGAGCACGAGGTCCCATCCGAGATGGGGACTGGAGCCACGAGGTCCCATCCGAGCAGGGCACTGGACGGCACAAGGTCCCATCCGAGCAGGGGACTGGAGTGCTTCAGGTCCCATCCGAGCGGGGGAGTGGAGCGCACAAGGTCCCATCCTAGCGGGGACTGGAGCGCACGAGGTCCCATCCGAGCAGGGGACTGGACCGCATTTGACGCCCTATCCGAACGGAGGACTGGAGCACAGGAGGTCCCATCCCAGCAGGGGACTTGAGCGCCAAGGTCCGATCCGAGCAGGTGAGTTGGGCGCACAAGGTCCCATCCGAGCGGGGGGACTGAGGGAGGTCCCATCCGAGCAGGGGACTGGTGCGCACGAGGTCCCATCGAGCAGGGACTGAACGCACGAGGTCCCATCCGCCCGGCAGGGGACTGGGAACGCACGGGTCCCATCCCAGCAGTGGCCTGGAGCGCACGAGGTCCCATCCGAGCAGGGGACTTGAGCGCAAAAAGTCCCATCTGGGCACTGGACGGGAGCCCATCCTAGCACGAGATCCCATCTGAGCAGGGTACTGGAGCTCAAGAAGTGCCATTTGAGCAGGGGGACTGGCGCCAGCACCAGTTCTCATCTGAGCAGTGGACTGGATCGCACAATGTCCCATCCGGAAGGGGGACTGGAGCTCACCAGGTCCCATTAGAGCATGGGACTGGAGCGCACCAGGTCTCATCTGAGCAGTGGACTAGATCGCACAAAGTCCTATCCGAGCGGGTGACTGGAGCGCACGAGGTCCCATCCGAGCAGGGGACTGGAGCGCACGAGGTCCCATCCGAGCAGGGGACTGGGGCACAAGGTCCCATCAGATCAGGTGACTGGAGCGCAAGGACCCATCCGGATCAGCCGACTGGAGCGCCGCAGGGATCCCATCCCACGGCAGGGTATCCTGGAGCCTGCGAGGTCCCATCCGAAAGCAGGGGACTGAGCGCGAGGTCCCATCCGAACAGGGGATTGGGGCGCAGGTCCCATCCAAGCAGGGGATTGGAGCGCGAGGTCCCATCCCAGCATGGGACTGGAGCGCTGCGGAGGTCCCATCCGAGCAGGGAATGGAGCACACAGGTCCCATCCGAGCAGGGGACTGGAACGCACAAGGTCCCATCCGAGCAGGGGACTGGAGCGCACGAGGTCCCATCCGAGCAGGGGACTTTAGCGCACCAGTTCCATCCGATCATGGGACTGGAGCACATGTGGTCCCATCCTAGCAGGGGACTGGTCCCAAGGTCCCATCATGGTCCCATCCCATCGAGCAGGGGACTGCAGCTCACGAGGTCCCATCCGAGCAGGGAACTGGAACGCACGATCCCATCCGAGCAGGGGACTGGAGCCCAGCATGTCCCATCCCCGATCAGGGGACTGGAGCACACGAGGTCCCATCCCAGCAGGGGACTGGAGCGCACAGGTCCCATCTAGCTGGGACTGGAGCACAAAATGTCCCATCCGGAGCACTGGACTGGAGCGCAAGGGTCCCATCTGACCAGGGAACTGAGCTCAAGAGGTCTCCATTTGACCGGGGGACTGGAGCACACTTAGGTCTCATCCGGGCAGTAGGACTGGCTCGCACGAAGTCCCATCCGGAAGGGGGGACTGAGCGCACGAGGTCCCATCCGAGCGGGGACGACTGTCCTATCCCATCCGCCGGGGGTACCATAGCCCATCCGGAGGTCCCATCCGGCAGAGGGGACTTGAGCGCCAAGGTCCCATCCGAGCAGGGAGTGAGGGCGACAAGGTCCCATCCGAGCGGGGGACTTGAGCGATGAGGTCCCATC
Source organism: Gymnothorax javanicus (assembly GCA_029692085.1). NCBI lineage: Eukaryota > Metazoa > Chordata > Actinopteri > Anguilliformes > Muraenidae > Gymnothorax > Gymnothorax javanicus. The sequence continues at coordinate 6,360 of JAFJMP010000425.1, read as the reverse complement.
TGAGCAGGGGACTGGTGCACACGAGGTCCCATCGAGCAGGGGACTGGAGTGCACGAGGTCCCATCCGCAGGGGACTGGAGCACAAAAGGTCCCATCCGAGCAGTGGACTGGAGCGCACGAGGTCCCATCCGAGCAGGGGCCTTGAGCGCAAAAGTCCCCATCCTAGCACTGGAACTGGAGCGCACGAGGTCCCATCTGAGCAGGGGATTGAGCTCAAGAGGTCCCATTTGAGCAGGGGACTGAAGTGCACCAGGTCTCATCTGAGCAGTGGACTGATCGCACAAAGTCCCATCCCAGCAGGGAACTGAGCTCAAGAGGTCCCATTAGAGCAGGGGACTGAGCGCACCAGGTCTCATCCTTGCAGGGACTGGATGACAAAGTCCCATCCGGCAGGGGACTGGAGCTCACGAGGTCCCATCCAAGCGGGGACTGGAGCGCAAGGTCCCATCCGAGCTGGCCACTGAGCAGGACGAGGTCCCATCCGAGCAGTGGCCTGGAGCGCACGAGGTCCCATCCGAGCAGGGGACTTGAGAGCAAAAGGTCCCATCCGGGGCACTGGACGGAGCACGAGATCCCATCCCAGCAGGGTACTGAAGCCAAGAAGTCCCATCCGAGCAGGGGACTGGAGCACACGAGTTTTCATCTGAGCAGGGGACTGATCGCACAATGTCCCATCCGAAGCAGGAACTGAGAGCCAAGAGGTCCCATCCGAGCAGGGACTGGAGTGCACCAGGTCTCATCCCAGCAGGGACTGGATCGCATGGGAGTCCTATCCGAAAGGGTGAGGACTGGAGCGCACGAGGTCCCATCCGAGCAGGGGACTGAGCGCAAGGTCCCATCCGAGCAGGGGACTGGAGCACACCAGGTCCCTCCCGAGCAGGGGACTGAGAACACGAGGTCCCATCCGAGCAGGGGACTGGAGGGCAAAGAGGTCCCATCCCGAGCAGGGGACTGGACCGCACGAGGTCCCATCCAGAGCAGGGGACTGGAGCGCAAGAGGTCCCATCCGAGCAGGGGGACTGAGCGCAAGAGGTCCCATCCAAGCAGGGGACTGGGGCGCAATGTCCCTCAGATCAGGGGACTGAGCGCGCAAGGTCCCATCCGAGCAGCCGACTGAGCGCCGCAAGGTCCCATCCCAACCAGGGACTGGAGCGCGAGGTCCCATCCGAGCAGGACTGGAGCGCCATGAGGTCCCATCCGAACAGGGATTGGGGCGCGAAGGTCCCATCCGCAGGGGATTGAGCGCGAGGTCCCATCCGAGCATGGTACTGGAGCTGAGAGGTCCCATCCGGCAGGGGGAATGGAGCACACCAGGTCCCATCCGAGCAGGGACTGGAACGCACAAGGTCCCATCCGAGCAGGGGACTGGGCGCACGAGGTCCCATCCGAGCAGTGGACTTGAGCGCACCAGTCCCATCCGATCATGGGACTGGAGCATCCCATCACGGGTCCCATCCTAGCAGGGGACTGGTCCGCACATGGTCCCATCCGAGCAGGGAGTGCAGCTCACGAGGTCCCATTCGAGGCAGGGAACTGGAACGCACGGGTCTGGATCCCATCCGAGCAGGGACTGGCGCCCAGCATGTCCCATCCGATCAGGGGACTGGAGCACACGAGGTCCTATCCGGAGCTGGGACTGGATCGCACAATGTCCCATCTGAGCAAAGCACTTGAGCACAAAATGTCCCATCTGGGCACTGGACGGGAGCGCATGAGATCCCATCTGACCAGGGAACTGGAGCTCAAGAGGTCCCATTTGAACAGGGGGTACTGGAGCCCACCAGGTCCCATCCGGCAGTAGACTGGAGCGCACAAGTCCCATCCGAAAGCCGTGACTGGAGCGCACGAGGTCCCATCCCGAAAAGGGACGAGCAAGGGTCCCATCCGATAGGGGACTGGTCCGCACATGGTCCCATCCGGCAGAGGACTGAGATCCAAGGTCCCATCCGAGCAGGAACTGGAGCCAAGAGGTCCCATCCGGAGCCCAGGGGACTGGAGCACATGAGGTCCCATCCGGAGCAGGGACTGGAACACACGAGGTCCCATCGAGTCAGGGACTGGAGCGCACGAGGTCCCATCCGCAGGGGGACTGGAAAGCACGAGGTCCCATCCGTGCAAGGACTGGAGCGCTCGAGGTCCCATCCGAGCAGGGGACTTGAGCGCCCAGGTCCCATCCTAGCACTGGACGGGAGGAACGCACGAGATCCCATCTGAGCAGGGAACTGGAGCTCAAGAGGTCCCATTTGAGCAGGGGACTGAAGCGCACCAGGTCCCATCTGAGCAGTGGACTGATCGCACAAAGTCCCATCCCAGCGGGGACTGGAGCACAAGGGTCCCATCCCAGCAGGGACTGAGCGCACCAGGTCCCATCCGAGCAGGACTGGATCGCACAAGGTCCCATCCGAGCAGGGGGTACTGAGCCGCACGAGTCCCATCCCATCAGGGGGATGGAGCCCAGCACGAGGTCCCATCCGAGCAGGGGACTGGGCGCACGAGGTCCCATCCCAGCAGGGGACTGGAGCCACGGAGGTCCCATCCGAGCAGGGGACTTGGGCGCAAAATGTCCCATCCGAGCACTGGACGGAGCGCATTTAGATCCCATCTGAGCAGGGGACTGGAGCGAAGAGGTCCCATCGAGCAGGGGACTGGAGCGCACCAGGTCCCATCCGAGCAGGGACTGGAACACACGAGGTCCCATCCGAGCGGGGAACTGGAGCACACGAGGTCCCATCCGAGCAGGGGACTGGAGCCACCAGGTCCCATCCGAGCAGGGGACTGGAGCACATGAGGTCCCATCCCAGGGGACTGGTCCGCAAGAGGTCCCATCCGAGCAGGGACTGAGCACACGAGGTCCCATCCGAAAGCAGGGACTGGAACCACGAGGTCCCATCCGAGAAGGGACTGGAGCGCCGCAAATGTCCCATCAGAGCAGGGGGACTGGAGGGCACGAGGTCCCATCCGAGCAGGGGGACTGAGCGCACGAGGTCCCATCCGAGCAGGGGACTGGAGCACACGAGGTCCCATCCGAGCAGGGGGACTGAGCGCACGAGGTCCCATCCGAGCAGGGACTGGAGCACAGAGGTCCCATCCCTGAGCAGGGGACTGGAGCGCGTCCCATCCCGGGTCAGGGGACTGGAGCGCACAAGGGTCCCATCCGAGCAGGGACTGGAGCGCCTCGAGGTCCCATCCGAAAGCAGGGGACTGGAGCGCCGAAGGTCCCATCCGAGCAGGGGGACTGGGGCGCCAGGTCCCATCCAGCAGGGGATTGGAGCTCACGGTCCCATCCGAGCATGGTACTGGAGCACCGAGGTCCCCATCCCGAGCAGGGGACTGGAGCACGAGGTCCCATCCGAGCAGGGACTGGAACCACAAGGTCCCATCCCGGCAGGGACTGGGCGCACGAGGTCCCATCCGAGCAGGGGACTTGAGCGCACCAGTTCCCATCCGATCAGGGACTGGGACACATGTGGTCCCATCCCCAGCAGGGGACTGGTCCGCACATGGTCCCATCCCGAGCAGGGGAGTGCAGCACACGAGGTCCCATTCGAGCAGGAACTGAACGCCTTGAGGTCCCATCCCAGCAGGGGACTGGAGCCCAGCATGTCCCATCTGAGCAGGGACTGAGCACACCCCCATCCGAGCAGGGGGACTGGAGGGGACTGATCGCATAATGTCCCATCCGAGCTGGGGACTTGAGCGCAAAATGTCCCATCTGAGCACTGGACGGAGCCATCTGAGCAGGAGATCCCATCCCCATCCAGGGAACCGGAGCCCACTCAAGAGGTCCCATTTGAACGGGGGTACTGGAGCGCACAGGGTCCCATCCGGCAGTAGACTGGCTCGCACGGAAGTCCCATCCGAGCGGGGACTGGAGCGCACGAGGTCCCATCCGGAGCGGGACTGAGCGCGAGGTCCCATCCGGAAAGGGGGGACTGGAGCGCACAAGGTCCCATCCGAGCAGGGGACTTGAGCGCCAAGGTCCCCATCCGGAGACAGGGGTTAGAAGGTCCCACACAAGGTCCCATCCCAGCAATCCGACTTGAGCGATGAGGTCCCATCCGAGCAGGGACTGGAGCGCACGAGGTCCCATCCGAGCAGGGGGGACTGGAGTGCACGAGGTCCCATCCGAGCAGGGGACTGGAGCGCACCAGGTCCCATCCGAGCAGGGACTGGAGCGCACGAGGTCCCATCCGAGCAGGGACTGGAGGGATGAGGTCCCATCCTGGGGACTGGACGGACACGAGGTCCCATCCGAGCAGGGACTGGAGCCCAAGAGGTCCCATTTGAGCAGGACTGAAGCGCACTGCAGGTCCCATCCGAGCAGGGACTGAGCGCATGGCACTTTCCCATCCTGGAGCAGGGACTGGAGCACACGAGGTCCCATCCGAAAACGCAGGGGACTGGAGGGGAGACCCGAGGTCCCATCCGAGCAGGGACTGGGCCAACAAGGTCCCATCCGAGCAGGGGACTGGAGCGCACCAGGTCCCATCCGATCAGGGGACTGGAAGCCAAGGTCCCATCCGAGCAGGGACTGGCGAGGTCCCCCATCCCAACAGGGACCCATCCCCCATCTGAGCAGGGGACTGGAGCCCAGAAGGTCCCATCCGATCAGGGGACTGAGCCAAGAGGTCCCATCCGGAGCGGGGGACTGAAGCCCAGGTCCCATCCAGCAGGGGAATGGAGCACACAAGGTCCCATCGAGCAGGGGACTGGAGGGCACGAGGTCCCATCCCAGGGGACTGGAGCACACGAGGTCCCATCCGGAGGGGACTGGAGCGCATTGAGGTCCCATCCGGAGCAGGGACTGAGCCAAGATGTCCCATCCTAGCAGGGAACTGGAGGGACATGGTCCCATCCGGAGCAGGGGACTGCAGCACACGAGGTCCCATCCGGCAGGGGAACTGGAATCGCACAAGGTCCCATCCGAGCAGGACTGGGCGCAGCAGGTCCCATCCGAGCTGGGGACTGGAGCACACGAGGTCCCATCCGAGCAGGGGACTGGATCGCACAAGGTCCCATCTGAGCTGGGGACTTGAGCACAAAATGTCCCATCCGGCGCACTGACGGAGCGCAAGGTCCCATCCGAGCAGGGAACTGGAGCTCAAGAGGTCCCATTTGAGCAGGGACTGAGCACACAGGTCCCATCCGGTAGTGGACTGGATCGCATCAAGGTCCCATCCGAGCCAGGGGGACTGGAGCGCACACGAGGTCCCATCCGAGCAGGGGACGGAGCTGAGGTCCCATCCGAGCAGGGACTGGGCGCCAAGTCCCATCCAAGCAGGGGACTGGAGCGCACCAGGTCCCATCCCAGGATGGGGGACTGGAAACTCGAGGTCCCATCCGAGCAGGGACTGGACCGCACAAGGTCCCATCCGAAACAGGGGACTGGAGCGACAAGGTCCCATCCGAGCAGGGGGGACTGGGTTGCACATGGTCCCATCCCAGCAGGGGACTTGAGCCACACGAGGTCCCATCCGATCAGGGACTGGAGCACATGTGGTCCCATCCCAGCAGGGGACTGGTCCGCACATGGTCCCATCCGGCAGGACTGGGCACACGAGGTCCCATCCAGCAGGGAACTGGAACCATTTGTGATCCCATCCGAGCAGGGGACTGGCGCACGAGGTCCCATCCCAGCAGGGACTGAGCACAGCAGGTCCCATCCGGCTCAGGGACTGAGCCCACAAGGTCCCATCCCAGCAGGGGACTGAGCACACGAGGTCCCATCCGAGCGGGGACTGGATCGCACGAGGTCCCATCCCAGCCGGGGACTGAGCGCACGAGGTCCCATCCGAGCAGGGGACTGGAGCGCACAAATGTCCCATCCGAGCAGGGACTGGAGCTTGATGAGGTCCCATCCAAGCAGGGGACTGGAGCCCATGAGGTCCCATCCGAGCAGGGACTTGAGCAGAGGATGTCCCATCCGAAAGGGGACTGGAGCGCAGGAGGGTCCCATCCGAGCAGGGAACTGGGGCGCAAGAGGTCCCATTTGAGCAGGGGACTGAGCGCACGAGGTCCCATCCGAGCAGGGGAACGGAGTGCACGAGGTCCCATCCCACAGGGGCACTGAGCACACGGGTCCCCATCAGAGCAGGGACTGGAGCACACGAGGTCCCATCAGAGCAGGGGACTGGAGGGCACGAGGACCCATCTGAGCAGGGACTGAACCGCACGACCCATCCGGAAGCGAGGACTGGAGCACACGAGGTCCCATCTGAGCAGGGGACTGGAGCGCTCAAGGTCCCATCCAAGCAGGGGACAGTGGCGGCTGGGTCCCATCCGAGCAGGGGGACTGGAGCGCCAAGGACCCATCCCGAGCAGGGGACTGAGGGCAAGGTCCCATCCGAAAGAGGGGGGGAC
>JAFJMP010000424.1:12500-14855 GCA_029692085.1 Gymnothorax javanicus | reverse complement strand
TGCCTGGGCAAGAGAGAGAGCAGGGCAGGCGGTGGAGAAGATAGCCCAGAGGCGGTGGGAGAATGTCCCGAGGGCTGTGGAGACTCTGCTTTGGCAAGAGGAAGGCAGGGCAGAAATCGGTGGATGGAAGCATGACCATAGGCGGAGGAACATGTCCCCTGGGCTGTGGAACTCTCTGGCCATGGCGGGCAAGGGGCGGAGGACATGACCATAGGCACTTTGGACCATAGGCGACATGACCATAGCCAGAATTAAGCTAACATGACCATAGGCACTTTGGATCGACATGACCATAGCCAGAATTAAGCTAACATGACCACAGGCACTTTGGATGAAACATGACCATAGCCAGAATTAAGCTCACATGACCATAGGCACTTTGGATCGACATGACCATAGCCAGAATTAAGCTCACATGACCATAGGCACTTTGGATCGACATGACCATAGCCAGAATTAAGCTCACATGACCATAGGCACTTTGGATAACATGACCATAGCCAGAATTAAGCTCACATGACCATAGGCATTTGGATCGACATGACCATAGCCAGAATTAAGCACATGACCATTTTGGATCGACATGACCATAGCCAGAATTAAGCTCACATGACCATAGGCAGCTTTGGATTTGGATCGACATGACCATAGCCAGAATTAAGCTAACATGACCATAGGCACTTTGGATCGACATGACCATAGCCAGAATTAAGCTAACATGACCATAGGCACTTTGGATCGACATGACCATAGCCAGAATTAAGCTAACATGACCATAGGCACTTTGGATCGACATGACCATAGCCAGAATTAAGCTTAACATGACCATAGGCACGGTGGATCGACATGACCATAGCCAGAATTAAGCTAACATGACCATTGCTCGATTAAACATTACTTTCTCCTAAGGGACAGATTTGCTATGTGTGGCCGGGTGGGAGTTCCAGGAGATCTTCATGAAGTAGTGGCTTGCTCCCTTAATGCAAGTATAATGCAGATACACTGGGGAGGTGGGTGCATATATGTAGGGGCTCGGTGTTTCGATCAAAAAATATTTCTAAGTCAGGATGGAGGTTAATTCTAAGGGCACGAGCGACCGATCGAGGCCGTGTGGGAGGCTCTGCACCCGGACAGGGTCTCCCTTCACCCCTGGCGGCTTCATCCCCTTGAAGTCTGCCTGATGGCCCCCCTCCCACGCCTGACGCCGGATCAGGCTGGGCTGGAGGCCCCGTTTCTCGGGCTTAGCACGGGACTAAGCCCCTTAACCGCCTGGTTAAGTTTTGACCTAGCTCTGGTCATGTTGAGGAAGGTGGGCTGACCTCCCACGCCTGACGCCGGATCAGGCTGGGCTGGAGGCCCCCGTTTCTCGGGCTTAGCACGGGACTAAGCCCCTTAACCGCCTGGTTAAGTTTTGACCTAGCTCTGGTCATGTGGCTAGAGGTGGGATCACCTGTTGCACAGAGTCAGGCTAAGTTCTGGTTAAACTCTGGTCATGTTGAGGAAGGTGGGCTGACCTCCCGTCCCTGGCGCCTGTGCCTGCGGGCCTGGAGGCTCCCATTTCAGGGTCGAGATTCAGGGTTCACGCCCTTCTACACCTCCGTGAGTTCCCTTTCAGTCTCTGGTCATGTCTACCTTCTCCGGAGGTGATTTGGTAGCTATGGTCATGTTGAGAGGAATTTTCGGAGGGAAATCCCTATCTTTAACATTATATGACCATAGTCCGGAGTTTTTGGCTCCGTCAGAATCTAAGTTTTCCAAAAAGCATGGTCATGTTCCCTATCTTTAACATTAGATGACCATGACCACTTCAGGGCAGTTTGTGGAAGTTTCCCAAGGGCCGAGGCAAAACGGGGCTGCGGGGCGGCAGCGACCCCTTTGCTGGAGGACCCGGCCCTCCCTCCCTTCAGGTTCCCGCGGTTAAGGTACAATGGGGGGTCCGCGGAGATTCTCGTCGACAGGGTTTTTAGAACAGAAAATCTGACTAAGTCAGGATCCGAGGTGTCAGAATGCATGTGAAGGACCCGCTTGAAGCCGTCATTTGGAGTCTGTTGATGGGCAGGAGTTGAAGTAACCTCTTCATTCCTATCAGTTGCCTTCTTTCTGCGTTTGAGACGGATGTTTCAGAAAAATGCAGATGGTCCCATCTGTTGAAGCAGGGCTTTGAGGCTTCGTGCTGGGCAGGCGAAACGAGAGGGTCCTTCACAAAATCACGCACGTAGGCCGAAGACTGAATCTTGCCATGCTTGATCTAAAAAGCCCTGCCTGACCCACCCTACTGTGGACTGGGGTGAGCGGAGTTGAGTTTGGTCGCCACACCATATCTCTCTCCGGAAGGAAGTCCAAGGAATCGGGCCT
>JAFJMP010000424.1:0-2500 GCA_029692085.1 Gymnothorax javanicus | reverse complement strand
GGCAGGGCAGGGCGGTGGAAGGTAGCCCAGGGCGGAGGGAGATGTCCCCGGGGCTGTGGAACTGTGCCTGGGCAAGAGGAAGGCAGGGCAGGGCGGTGGAAGATAGCCCAGGGCGGAGGGAGATGTCCCCGGGCTGTGGAACTGTGCCTGGGCAAGAGGAAGGCAGGGCAGGGCGGTGGAAGATAGCCCAGGGCGGAGGGAGATGTCCCCGGGCTGTGGAACTCTGCCTGGGCAAGAGGAAGGCAGGGCAGGGCGATGGAAGATAGCCCAGGGCGGAGGGAGATGTCCCCGGGCTGTGGAACTCTGCCTGGGCAAGAGGAAGGCAGGGCAGGGCGGTGGAAGATAGCCCAGGGCGGTGGGAGATGTCCCCGGGGCTGTGGAACTCTGCTTTGGCAAGAGGAAAGGCAGGGCAGGGCGGTGGATCGACATGACCATAGGCAGAATTAGGCATGACCATAGGCAGAATTGACCATAGCTAACATGACCATAGGCACTTTGGATTGACCATAGCCAGAATTAAGCATGACCATAGCACTTTGGATCGATTGACCATAGCCAGAATTAACATGACCACAGGCACTTTGCACCATTTAAGGATCACTTTGGACGACATGACCATAGCCAGAATTAAGCTACACATGACCACAGGCAGAATTTAGTTGACCACAGATTTGGAAACATGACCATAGCCAGAATTAAGCTAACATAGGCACCACAGACCATAGCAGAATTTGACCACAGGCACTTTGGATCGACATGACCATAGCCAGAATTAAGCCTCATGACCATGGCACCACATGACCATAGCCAGAATTAAGCTTTGGCACTTTGGATCGACATGACCATAGCCAGAATTAAGCTCACATGACCATAGGCACTTTGGATCGACATGACCATAGCCAGAATTAAGCTAACTTTGGAACATACCATAGCATGACCATAGGCACTTTGGATCGACATGACCATAGCCAGAATTAAGCTAACATGACCATAGGCACTTTGGATCGACATGACCATAGCCAGAATTAAGCTAACATGACCATAGGCACTTTGGATCGACATGACCATAGCCAGAATTAAGCTAACATGACCATAGGCACTTTGGATCGACATGACCATAGCCAGAATTAAGCTAACATGACCATAGGCACTTTGATCGACATGACCATAGCCAGAATTAAGCTAACATGACCATAGGCACTTTGGATCGACATGACCATAGCCAGAATTAACATGACCAATATGACCATTGCCAGAATTAAGCGATTAAACATTACTTTCTCCTAAGGGGACAGATTTGCTATGTGTGGCCGGGTGGGAGTTCCAGGAGATCTTCATGAAGTAGTGGCTTGCTCCCTTAATGCAAGTATAATGCAGATACACTGGGGAGGTGGGTGCATATATGTAGGGGCTCGGTGTTTCGATCAAAAAAATATTTCTAAGTCAGGATGGAGGTTAATTCTAAGGGCACGAGCGACCGATCGAGGCCGTGTGGGAGGCTCTGCACCCCGGACAGGGTCTCCCTTCACCCCTGGCGGCTTCATCCCCTGAAGTCTGCCTGATGGCCCCCCCCACGCCTGACGCCGGATCAGGCTGGGCTGGAGGCCCGTTTCTCGGGCTTAGCACGGACTAAGCCCCCCCTAACCGCCTGGTTAAGTTTTTGACCTAGCTCTGGTCATGTTGAGGAAGGTGGGCTGACCTCCCACGCCTGACGCCGGATCAGGCTGGGCTGGAGGCCCGTTCTCGGGCTTAGCACGGGACTAAGCCCCCTTAACCGCCTGGTTAAGTTTTGACCTAGCTCTGGTCATGTGGCTAGAGGTGGGATCACCTGTTGCACAGAGTCAGGCTAAGTTCTGGTTAAACTCTGGTCATGTTGAGGAAGGTGGGCTGACCTCCCGTCCCTGGCGCCTGTGCCTGCGGGCCTGGAGGCTCCCATTTCAGGGTCGAGATTCAGGGTTCACGCCCTTCTACACCTCCGTGAGTTCCCTTTCAGTCTCTGGTCATGTCTACCTTCTCCGGAGGTGATTTGGTAGCTATGGTCATGTTGAGAGGAATTTTCGGAGGGAAATCCTATCTTTAACATTATATGACCATAGTCCGGAGTTTTTTGGCTCCGCCAGAATCTAAGTTTTCCAAAGCATGGTCATGTTCCCCTATCTTTAACATTAGATGACCATGACCACTTCAGGGCAGTTTGTGGAAGTTTCCCAAGGGCCGAGGCAAAACGGGGCTGCGGGCGGCAGCGACCCCTTTGCTGGAGGACCCGGCCCCCTCCCTTCAGGTTCCCGCGGTTAAGGTACAATGGGGGGTCCGCGGAGATTCTCGTCGACAGGGTTTTTAGAACAGAAAATCTGACTAAGTCAGGATCCGAGGTGTCAGAATGCATGTGAAGGACCCGCTTGAAGCCGCTATTTGAGTCTGTTGATGGGCAGGAGTTGAAGTAACCTCTTCATTCCTATCAGTTGCCTTCTTTCTGCGTTTGAGACGGATGTTTCAGAAA
>JAFJMP010000423.1:0-14885 GCA_029692085.1 Gymnothorax javanicus | reverse complement strand
AAATAAAATAATGTTAATATCTGAATGCTAATGCTAACTTGCTAATGCTAGCGATCTAGTGCTAGTGCTAATATCTGGTCATTGTTAAACTATAAGTGTCCTCTATGATGAGAATAAGAGATCAGATCGCATTAAAACATATCTCTTTATGAGAATATGAGATCAGATGGCATTCAAATTAATTTTTTCTTGTATATAGGCAAATACAGTAATGTTAATGTCTGAATGCTAATGCTAACTAGCGATCTAATGCTAGTGCTAATATCTGGTCATTGTTAAACTGTAAGTGTCCTCTATGATGAGAATAAGAGATCAGATGGGCTTAAAACATATCTCTTCATGAGAGTATGAGATCAGATGGCATTCAATCTGATCCATTCTTGTATATAGGCAAATACAGTAATGTTCATGTTTGAATGCTGATGCTAACTAGCTATCTAATGCTAGTGCTAATATCTAGTCATTGTTATACTGTACGTGTACTCTATGATGAGAATATGAGATCAGATGGCAATGAAGATTAACCCAACTTGTATATATTCAAATACAGTAATGTTAATGTCTGAATGCTAATGCTAACTAGCGATCTAATGCTAGTGCTAATATCTGGTCATTGTTAAACTGTAAGTGTCCTCTATGATGAGAATAAGAGATCAGATGGCATTAAAACATATCTCTTGATGAGAATATGATATCAGATGGCATTCAATTTAATTTATTCTTGTATATAGGCAAATACAGTAATGTTAATGTCTGATTGCTAATGCTAACTTGCTAATGCTAGCGATCTAATGCTAGTGCTAATATCTGCTCATTGTCATACTGTAAGTGTCCTCTATGACGGGAATATGAGATCAGATGGCATTTAAGCATAAACCTTCATGAGAATATGAGATCAGATGGCATTTAATTAACCCTTCTTGTATATATTCAAATACAGTAATGTTAATGTTTGATTGCTAATGCTAACTTACTAATGCTAGCGATCTAATGCTAGTGCTAATATCTGGTCATTGTTATACTGTAAGTGTCCTTTATGATGAGAATAAGACATCAGATGGCATTTAAGCATAACCCTGCATGAGAATATGAGATCAGATGGCATTAAAGCTAATCCATTCTTGTATATAGGCAAATCCAGTAATGTTAATAATTGAATGCTAATGCTCACTTGCTAATGCTAGCAATCTAATGCTAGTGCTAATATCTAGTCATTGTTATACTGCACGTTTACTCTATGATGAGAATATGAGATCAGATGGCAATAAAGATTAACCCAACTTGTATATATTCAAATACAGTAATGTTAATGTCTGAATGCTAATTCTAACTAGCGATCTAATGCTATTGCTAATATCTGCTCATTGTTAAACTTTAAGTGTCCTCAATGATGAGAATAAGAGATCAGATGGCATTTAAACATAACTCTTCTTCAGAGTATGAGATCAGATGGCATTTAATCTTAACCATTCTTGTATATAGGCAAATACAGTAATGTTAATATCTGAATGCTAATGCTAACTAGCGATCTAATGCTAGTGCTAATATCTGGTCATTGTTAAACTGTAAGTGTCTCTATGATGAGAATAAGAGATCAGATGGCATTTAAACATATCTCTTCATGAGAATATGAGATCAGATGGCATTCAATCTAATCCATTCTTGTATATAGGCAAAAACAGTAATGTTAATGTCTGAATGCTAATGCTAACTAGCGATCTAATGCTAGTGCTAATATCTGGTCATTGTTAAACTGTAAGTGTCTCTATGATGAGAATAAGAGATCAGATGGCATTTAAACATATCTCTTCATGAGAGTATGAGATCAGATGGCATTCAATCTTATCCATTCTTGTATATAGGCAAATACAGTAATGTTAATGTCTGAATGCTAATGCTAACTTTCTAATGCTAGCGATCTAATGCTAGTGCTAATATCCTCATTGTCATACTGTAAGTGTCCTCTATGATGGGAATATGAGATCAGATGGCATTTAAGCATAAACCTCCATGAGTATATATGAGATCTGATGCCATTTAAACATAACTCTTTCATGAGAGTGTGAGATCAGATGCCATTTAATCTTATCCATTCTTGTATATAGGCAAATAAAAGTAATGTTAATGTCTGAATGCTAATGCTAACTAGCTTATCTAATGCTAGCAAGTGCTAATATCTGGTCATTGTTAAACTGTAAGTGACCACTATGATGAGAATAAGAGATCCAGATGGCATTTAAACATATCTCTTCATGAGAATATGAGATCAAGATAGAATTTAATTAATCCTTCTTGTATATATTCAAATACAGTAATGTTAATGTTTGATTGCTAATGCTAACTTGCTAATGCTAGCGATCTAATGCTAGTGCTAATATCTGGTCATTGTTTTACTGTAAGTGTCCTTTATGATGAGAATAAGAGATCTGATGGCATTTAAGCATAACCTTTCATGAGAATATGAGATCAGATGGCTTTTAATAAACCCTTCTTGTATATATTCAAATACAGTAATGTTAATGTTTGATTTCTAATGCTAACTTGCTAATGCTAGCGATCTAATGCTAGTGCTAATATCTGGTCATTGTTATACTGTAAGTGTCCTTTATGATGCGAATAAGAGATCAGATGGCATTTAAGCATAACCCTTCATGAGAATATTAGATCAGATGGCTTTTAATAAACCCTTCTTGTATCTAGGCAAATACAATAATGTTAATATCTGAATGCTAATGCTAACTAGCGATCTAGTGCTAGTGCTAATATCTGGTCATTGTTAAACTATAATTGTCCTCTATGATGAGAATAAGAGATCAGATCGCATTAAAACATATCTCTTTATGAGAATATGAGATCAGATGGCATTCAATTTAATTTATTCTGTATATAGGCAAAATACAGTAATGTTAATGTCTGAATGCTAATGCTAACTAGCTTATCTAATGCTAGTGCTAATATCTGGTCATTGTTAAACTGTAAGTGTCCTCTATGATGAGAATAAGAGATCAGATGGCATTTAAACATATCTCTTCAAGGAGTATGAGATCAGATGGCATTCAATCTTATCCATTCTTGTATATAGGCAAATACAGTAATGTAAATGTCTGAATGCTAATGCTAACTTGCTAATGCTAGCGATATAATGCTTGTGCTAATATCTGCTCATTGTCATACTGTAAGTGTCCTCTATGATGGGAATATGAGATCAGATGGCATTTAAGCATAAACCTTCATGAGAGTATGAGATCAGATGGCATTTAATCTTATCCATTCTTGTATATAGGCAAATACAGTAATGTTAATGTCTGAATGCTAATGCTAACTAGCGATCTAATGCTAGTGCTAATATCTGGTCATTGTTAAACTGTAAGTGACCACTATGATGAGAATAAGAGATAAGATGGCATTTAAACATATCTCTTCATGAGAATATTAGATCAGATGGAATTTAATTAACCCTTCTTGTATATATTCAAATACAGTAATGTTAATGTTTGATTGCTAATGCTAACTTGCTAATGCTAGCGATCTAATGCTAGTGCTAATATCTGGTCATTGTTTTACTGTAAGTGTCCTTTATGATGAGAATAAGAGATCAGATGGCATTTAAACATAACCTTCATGAGAATATGAGATCAGATGGCTTTAATCAACCCTTTCTTGTATAAAAGGCAAATACAGTAATCTTAATGTTTGAATGCTTATGCTAACTTGCTAATGCTAGCGATCTAATGCTAGTGTGCTAATATCTGTTCATTGTTATACTTTTAAGTGTCCTCTATGATGAGAATAAGACATCAGATGGCATTTATGCATAACCCTGCATGAGAATATGAGATCAGATGGCATTTAATCTTATCCATTCTTGTTTATAGGCAAATACAGTAATGTTAATGTCTGATTGCTAATGCTAACTTGCTAATGCTAGCGATCTAATGCTAGTGCTAATATCTGCTCATTGTCATACTGTAAGTGTCCTCTATGATGGGAATATGAGATCAGATGGCATTTCAGCATAACCCTTCATGAGAATATGAGATCAGATGGCATTTAATTAACCCTTCTTGTATATATTCAAATACAGTAATGTTAATATTTGATTGCTAATGCTAACTTGCTAATGCTAGCGATCTAATGCTAGTGCTAATATCTGGTCATTGTTATACTGTAAGTGTCCTTTATGATGAGAATAAGACATCAGATGGCATTTAAGCATCACCCTGCATGAGAATATGAGATCAGATGGCTTTAAAGCTCATCCATTCTTGTATATAGGCAAATCCAGTAATGTTAATGTTTGAATGCTAATGCTCACTTGCTAATGCTAGCAATCTAATGCTAGTGCTAATATTAGTCATTGTTATACTGTAACGTGTACTCTATGATGAGAATATGAGATCAGATGGCAATAAAGATTAACCCAACTTGTATATATTCAAATACAGTAATGTTAATGTCTGAATGCTAATGCTAACTAGCGATCTAATGCTAGTGCTAATATCTGGTCATTGTTAAACTTTAAATGTCCTCAATGATGAGAATAAGAGATCAGATTGCATTTAAACATAACTTTTCTTGAGAGTATGAGATCAGATGGCATTTAATCTTATCCATTCTTGTATATAGGCAAATACAGTAATGTAAATGTCTGAATGCTAATGCTAACTAGCGATCTAATGCTAGTGCTAATATTTGGTCATTGTTAAACTGTAAGTGTCCTCTATGATGAGAATAAGAGATCAGATGGCATTTAAACATATCTCTTCATGAGAGTATAAGTTCAGATGGCATTCAATCTTATCCATTCTTGTATATAGGCAAATACAGTAATGTTAATGTCTGAATGCTAATGCTAACTTGCTAATGCTAGCGATCTAATGCTAGTGCTAATATCTGCTCAGTGTTATACTGTAAGTGTCCTTTATGATGAGAATAAGAGATCAGATTTCATTTAAGCATAACCCTGCATGAGAATATGAGATCAGATGGCATTTAATGTTATCCATTCTTGTATATATTCAAATACAGTAATGTTAATGTTTGATTGCTAATGCTAACTTGCTAATGCTAGCGATCTAATGCTAGTGCTAATATCTGGTAATTGTTATACTGTTAATGTCCTATATGATGAGAATAAGACATCAGATGGCATTTAAGCATATCCCTGCATGAGAATATATATGATCAGATGGCATTAAAGCTTATCCATTCTTGTATATAGGCAAATCCAGTAATGTTAATGTTTGAAAGCTAATGCTCACTTGCAAATGCTAGCGATCTAATGCTAGTGCTAATATCTGGTCATTGTTATACTGTAAGTGTCCTTTATGATGAGAATAAGAGATCAGATGGCATTTAAGCATAACCCTTCATGAGAAAATGAGATCAGATGGCTTTTTATTAGCCCTTCTTGTATATATTCAAATACAGTAATGTTAATGTTTGATTTCTAATGCTAACTTGCTAATGCTAGCGATTAAATGCTAGTGCTAATATCTGGTCATTGTTATACTGTAAGTGTCCTTTATGATGAGAATAAGAGATCAGATGGCATTTAAGCATAACCCTTCATGAGAATATTAGATCAGATGGCTTTTAATAAACCCTTCTTGTATCTAGGCAAATACAATAATGTTAATATCTGAATGCTAATGCTAACTAGCGATCTAGTGCTAGTGCTAATATCTGGTCATTGTTAAACTATAAGTGTCCTCTATGATGAGAATAAGAGATCAGATCGCATTAAAACATATCTCTTTATGAGAATATGGGATCAGATGGCATTCAATTTAATTTATTCTTGTATATAGGCAAATACAGTAATGTTAATGTCTGAATGCTAATGCTAACTAGCGATCTAATGCTAGTGCTAATATCTGGTCATTGTTAAACTGTAAGTGTCCTCTATGATGAGAAAGAAGAGATCAGATGGATTTAAAACATATCTCTTCATGAGAGTATGAGATCAGATGGCATTCAATCTGATCCATTCTTGTATATAGGCAAATACAGTAATGTTAATGTTTGAATGCTGATGCTAACTAGCTATCTAATGCTAGTGCTAATATCTAGTCATTGTTTTACTGTACGTGTACTCTATGATGAGAATATGAGATCAGATGGCAATAAAGATTAACCCAACTTGTATATATTCAAATACAGTAATGTTAATGTCTGAATGCTAATGCTAACTAGCGATCTAATGCTAGTGCTAATATCTGGTCAATGTTAAACTGTAAGTGTCCTCTATGATGAGAATAAGAGATCAGATGGCATTAAAACATATCTCATGATGAGAATATGATATCAGATGGCATTCAATTTAATTTATTCTTGTATATAGGCAAATACAGTAATGTTAATGTCTGATTGCTAATGCTAACTTGCTAATGCTAGCGATCTAATGCTAGTGCTAATATCTGCTCATTGTCATACTGTAAGTGTCCTCTATGACGGGAATATGAGATCAGATGGCATTTAAGCATAACCCTTCATGAGAATATGAGATCAGATGGCATTTAATTAACCCTTCTTGTATATATTCAAATACAGTAATGTTAATGTTTAGTTGCTAATGCTAACTTACTAATGCTAGCGATCTAATGCTAGTGCTAATATCTGCTCATTGTTATACTGTAAGTGTCCTTTATGATGAGAATAAGACATCAGATGGCATTTAAGCATAAACCTGCATGAGAATATGAGATCAGATGGCATTAAAGCTAATCCATTCTTGTATATAGGCAAATCCAGTAATGTTAATGTTTGAATGCTAATGCTCACTTGCTAATGCTAGCAATCTAATGCTAGTGCTAATATCTAGTCATTGTTATACTGCACGTTTACTCTATGATGAAAATATGAGATCAGATGGCAATAAAGATTAACCCAACTTGTATATATTCAAATACAGTAATGTTATTGTCTGAATGCTAATGCTAACTAGCGTATCTAATGCTATTGCTAATATCTGCTCATTGTTAAATCCTTATGTCCTCAATGATGAGAATAAGAGATCAGATGGCATTTAAAAATAACTCTTCTTGAGAGTATGAGATCCAGATGGCATTTAATCTTAACCATTCTTGTATATAGGCAAATACAGTAATGTTAATATCTGAATGCTAATGCTAACTAGCGATCTAATGCTAGTGCTAATATCTGGTCATTGTTAAACTGTAAGTGTCCTCTATGATGAGAATAAGATCAGATGGCATTTAAACATATCTCTTCATGAGAATATGAGATCAGATGGCATTCAATCCTAATCCATTCTTGTATATAGGCAAATACAGTAATGTTTAATGTCTTGAATGCTAATGCTAACTAGCGATCTAATGCTAGTGCTAATATCTGGTCATTGTTAAACTGTGAGTGTCCTCATGATGAGAATAAGAGATCAGATGGCATTTAAACATATCTCTTCATGAGAGTATGAGATCAGATGGCATTCAATCTTATCCATTCTTGTATATAGGCAAATACAGTAATGTTAATGTCTGAATGCTAATGCTAACTTGCTAATGCTAGCGATCTAATGCTAGTGCTAATATCTGCTCATTGTCATACTGTAAGTGTCCTCTATGATGGGAATATGAGATCAGATGGCATTTAAGCATAAACCTCCATGAGTATATGAGATCTGATGCCATTTAAACATAACTCTTCATGAGAGTGTGAGATCAGATGGCATTTAATCTTATCCATTCTTGTATATAGGCAAATACAGTAATGTTAATGTCTGAATGTTAATGCTAACTAGCGATCTAATGCTAGTGCTAATATCTGGTCATTGTTAAACTGTAAGTGACCACTATGATGAGAATAAGAGATCAGATGGCATTTAAACATATCTCTTCATGAGAATATGAGATCAGATGGAATTTAATTAATCCTTCTTGTATATATTCAAATACAGTAATGTTAATGTTTGATTGCTAATGCTAACTTGCTAATGCTAGCGATATAATGCTAGTGCTAATATCTGGTCATTGTTTTACTGTAAGTGTGCTTTATGATGAGAATAAGAGATCAGATGGCATTTAAGCATAACCCTTCTTGAGAATATGAGATCAGATGGCTTTTAATCAACCCTTCTTGTATATAGGCAAATACAGTAATCTTAATGTTTGAATGCTCATGCTAACTTGCTAATGCTAGCGATCTAATGTAAGTGCTAATATCTGTTGATTGTTATACTTTAAGTGTCCTCAATGATGAGAATAAGAGATCAGATGGCATTTAAACATAACTCTTCTTGAGAGTATGAGATCAGATGGCATTTAATCTTAACCATTCTTGTATATAGGCAAATACAGTAATGTTAATATCTGAATGCTAATGCTAACTAGCGATCTAATGCTAGTGCTAATATCTGCTCATTGTCATACTGTAAGTGTCCTCTATGATGGGAATATGAGATCAGATGGCATTTAAGCATAAACCTTCATGAGTATATGAGATCTGATGGCATTTAAAACATAACTCTTCTTGAGAGTATAAGATCAGATGGCATTTAATCTTATCCATTCTTGTATATAGGCAAATACAGTAATGTTAATGTCTGAATGCTAATGCTAACTCGCGATCTAATGCTAGTGCTAATATCTTGTCATTGTTAAACTGTAAGTGTCCTCTATGATGAGAATAAGAGATCAGATGGCATTTAAACATATCTCTTCATGAGAATATGAGATCAGATGGCATTCAATCTTATCCATTCTTGTATATTGGCAAATACAGTAATGTTAATGTCTGAATGCTAATGCTAACTAGCGATCTAATGCTAGTGCTAATATCTGGTCATTGTTAAACTGTAAGTGTCCTCTATGATGAGAATAAGACATCAGATGGCATTTAAAACATATCTCTTCATGAGAATATGAGATCAGATGGCATTCAATCTTATCCTTTCTTGTATATAGGCAAATACAGTAATGTTAATGTCACAATGCTAATGCTAACTAGCGATCTAATGCTAGTGCTAATATCTGGTCATTGTTAAACTGTAAGTGTCCTCTATGATGAGAATAAGAGATCAGATGGCATTAAAACATATCTCTTTATGAGAATATGATCAGATGTCATTCAATCTAATTTATTCTGTACATAGGCAAATACAGTAATGTTAATGTCTGAATGCTAATGCTAACTAGCGATCTAATGCTAGTGCTAATATCTGCTCATTGTCATACTGTAAGTGTCCTCTATGATGGGAATATGAGATCAGATGGCATTTAAGCATAAACCTTCATGAGTATATGAGATCTGATGGCATTTAAACATAACTCTTCTTGAGAGTATAAGATCAGATGGCATTTAATCTTATCCATTCTTGTATATAGGCAAATACAGTAATGTTAATGTCTGAATGCTAATGCTAACTCGCGATCAAATGCTAGTGCTAATATCTTGTCATTGTTAAACTGTAAGTGTCCTCTATGATGAGAATAAGAGATCAGATGGCATTTAAACATATCTCTTCATGAGAATATGAGATCAGATGGAATTTAATTAATCCTTCTTGTATATATTCAAATACAGTAATGTTAATGTTTGATTGCTAATGCTAACTTGCTAATGCTAGCGATATAATGCTAGTGCTAATATCTGGTCATTGTTTTACTGTAAGTGTGCTTTATGATGAGAATAAGAGATCAGATGGCATTTAAGCATAACCCTTCTTGAGAATATGAGATCAGATGGCTTTTAATCAACCCTTCTTGTATATAGGCAAATACAGTAATCTTAATGTTTGAATGCTAATGCTAACTTGCTAATGCTAGCGATCTAATGTAAGTGCTAATATCTGTTGATTGTTATACTTTAAGTGTCCTCTATGATGAGAATAAGACATCAGATGGCATTTATGCATAACCCTTCATGAGAATATGAGATCAGATGGCATTTAAGCATAAACCTTCATGAGTATATGAGATCTGATGGCATTTAAACATAACTCTTCTTGAGAGTATAAGATCAGATGTCATTTAATCTTATCCATTCTTGTATATAGGCAAATACAGTAATGTTAATGTCTGAATGCTAATGCTAACTTCCACATCAAATGCTAGTGCTAATATCTTGTCATTGTTAAACTGTAAGTGTCCTCTCTATGATGAGAATAAGAGATCAGATGGCATTTAAACATATCTCTTCATGAGATTATGAGATCAGATGGAATTTAATTAAATCCTTCTTGTATATATTCAAATACAGTAATGTTAATGTTTGATTGCTAATGCTAACTTTACTAATGCTAATCTAATGCTAGTGCTAATATCTGGTCATTGTTTTTTACTGTAAGTGTCCTTTATGATGAGAATAAGAGATCAGATGGCCTTTACATAACCCTTCTGAGAATATGAGATCAGATGGCTTTTTAATCAACCCTTCTTGTATATAGGCAAATACAGTAATCTTAATGTTTGAATGCTAATGCTAACTTGCTAATGCTAGCTTATCTAATGTAAGTGCTAATATCTGTTGATTGTTATACTTAAAGTGTCCTCTATGATGAGAATAAGACATCAGATGGCATTTATGCATAACCCTGCATGAGAATATGAGATCAGATGGCATTTAATCTTATCCATTCTTGCATATAGGCAAATACAGTAATGTTAATGTCTGATTGCTAATGCTAACTTGCTAATGCGTTAGCGATCTAATGCTAAAGTAATATCTGCTCATTGTCATACTGTAAGTGTCCTCTATGATGGGGAATATGAGGATCAGATGCTGCCCGGCATAACCCTCCTTGAGAATATAAGATCAAGATGGCATTTAATTAACCTTCTTGTATATATTCAAATACAGTAATGTTAATGTTTGTTTGCTAATGCTAACTTACTAATACTAGCGATCTAATGCTAGTGCTATATCTGGTCATTGTTACTGTAAGTGTCCTTTATGATGAGAATAAGACATCAGATGGCATTTAAAGCATAACCCTGCATGAGAATATGAGATCAGATGGCATTAAAGCTCATCCATTCTTGTATATAGGCAAATCCAGTAATGTTAATGTTTGAATGCTAATGCTCACTTGCTAATGCTAGCAATCTAATGCTAGTGCTAATATCTAGTCATTGTTATACTGTACGTACCTATGATGAGAATATTAGATCAGATGGCAATAAAAGATAAAACCCAACTTGCATATATATTCAAATACAGTAATGTTAATGTTTTGATTGCTAATGCTAAGAAGCATCTAATGCTAATGCTTATATCTGGTCATTGTTAAACTGTTAGTGTCTCTATGATGAGGCAGGAATCAGATGGCATTTTAAACATATCTCTTCATGAGTATGAGATCAGATGGCATTCAATCTTATCCATTCTTGTATATATAGGCAAATACAGTAATGTTAATGTCTGAATGCTAATGCTAACTTATGCATCTAATGCTAGTGCAATATCTGGTAATTGTTAAACTGTAAGTGTCCTCTATGATGAGAATAAGAGATCAGATGGCATTTAAAACATATCTCTTCATGAGAATGGCAGATCAGATGGCATTCAATCTTATCATTGCTTGTATATAGGCAAATACAGTAATGTAAAATGTATGAATGCTAATGCTAACTTGCTAATGCTAGCGATCTAATGCTAGTCCTAATATCTGCTCATTGTCATACTGTAAGTGTCCTCTATGATGGGAATATGAGATCAGATGGCATTTAAGCATTACCCTTCATGAGAAATATTAGATCAGATGGCATTTAATTAACCCCTTCTTGTATATTTTCAAATACAATAATGTTAATGTTTGATTGCCAATTCAAACTGCTAATGCTAAATGATCTAATGCTATGCTAATATCTGGTCATTGTCATACTGTAAGTGTCCTTTATGATGAGAATAAGAGATCAGATGGCATTTAAACGCAACCCTTCATGAGAATATGAGAACAGATGGCATTTAATCTTAACCATTCTTGTATATAGGCAAATACAGTAATGATAATGTCTGATTGCTAATGCTAACTTGCTAATGCTAGCGATCTAATGCTAGTCCTAATATCTGCTCATTGTCATACTGTAAGTTTCCTCTATGATGGGAATATGAGATCAGATGTCATTTAAGCATTACCCTTCATGAGAATATTAGATCAGATGGCATTTAATTACCCTTCTTGTATATTTTCAAATACAGTAATGTTAATGTTTGATTGCCAATTCCAAACTGCTAATGCTAGCGATCTAATGCTCGTGCTAATATCTGGTCATTGTTAAACTGTAAGTTTCCTCTATGATGAGAATAAGAGATCAGATGGCATTTAAACATATCTCTTCATGAGAATATGAGATCAGATGGCATTTAATCTTATCCATTCTTGTATATAGGCCAAATACAGTAATGATAATGTCTGATTTCTAATGCTAACTTGCTAATGCTAGCGATCTAATGCTAGTCCTAATATCTGCTCATTGTCATACTGTAAGTATACTCTATGATGGGAATATGAGATCAGATGTCATTTAAGCATTACCCTTCTGTGAGAATATTAGATCAGATGGCATTTAATTAACCCACTTCTTGTATATTTTCAAATACAGTAATGTTATTTTGATTCCCCAATTCCAAACTGCTAATGCTAGCGATCTAATGCTATTGCTAATATCTGGTCATTGTCATACTGTAAGTGTCGCTATGATGAGAATAAGAGATCAGATGGCATTTAAGCATAACCTTCATGAGAATATATGAGATCAGATGGCTTTTTAATAAAACCTTCTTGTATATAGGCAAATACGGTTATATTGTTACGTTTGAACGCTAATGCTAACTTGCTAATGCTAGCGATCTAATGCTAGTGCTAATATCTGTTCATTGTTATACTGTGTCCTCTATGATTAGAATAAGACATCAGATGGCATTTAAGCATAACCCTGCATGAGAATATTAGATCAGATGGCATTTAATTGTAACCCTTCTTGTATATTTTCAAATACAGTAATGTTAATGTTTGATTCCCAATTCAAACTGCTAATGCTAGCGATCTAATGCTATTGCTAATATCTGGTCATTGTCATACTGTAAGTGTCCTTTATGATGAGAATAAGAGATCAGATGGCATTTAAACTTTAACCCTTCATGAGACTATAGGAGATCAGATGGCTTTTAATAAACCCTTCTTGTATATAGGCAAATACAGTTATGTTAATGTTTTGAACGCTAATGCTAACTTGCTAATGCTAGCGATCTAATGCTAGTGCTAATATCTGTTCATTGTTATACTGTAAGTGTCTCTATGATTAGAATAAGACATCAGATGGCATTTAAGCATAACCCTGCATGAGAATATGAGATAAGATGGCATTTATGCTTATCCATTGTTGTATATAGGCAAATACAGTAATGTTAATGTTTGAATGCTAATGCTAACCTATGCTAATGCTAGCGATTTAATGCTAGTGCTAATATCTGCTCATTGTAATACTGTAAGTGTCTCTATGATGAGAATAAGACATCAGGATGGCATTTAAGCATAACCCTGCATGAGAATATGAGATCAGATGGCATTAAAAGCTTATCCATTCTTGTATATAGGCAAATCCAGTAATGATAATGTTTGAATAATAATGCGACTTCTTGCTAATGCTAGCACCCAATGCTAGTGCTAATATTTTCTTCCTAAATATTGTTATAATTGCAATGCGGTACTCTATGATGAGAATATGAGATCAGATGTGAATAAAGATTAACCCAACTTGTATATATATATTCAAATACAGTAATGTTAATGTCTGAATGCTATTGCTAACTAGCTTATCTAATGCTACTGCTAATTATGTGGTCATTGTTAAATCCTTAAGTGTCCTCACGATGAGAATAAGAGATCAGATGCTGAAGTTAAACATAACTCTTCATGAGAGTATGAGATCAGATGGTATTTAATCTTATCCATTCTTGTATATAGGCAAATACAGTAATGTTAATATCTGAATGCTAATGCTAACTAGCGATCTAATGCTAGTGCTAATATCTGGTCATTGTTAAACTGTAAGTGTCCTCTATGATGAGAATAAGAGATCAGATGGCATTAAAACATATCTCTTTATGAGAATATGAGATCAGATGGCATTCAATCTAATTTATTCTTGTATATAGGCAAATACAGTAATGTTAATGTCTGAATGCTAATGCTAACTAGCGATCTAATGCTAGTGCTAATATCTGTTCATTGTTAAACTGTAATGTCCTCTATGATGAGTAATAAGAGATCAGATGGCATTTAAACATATCTCTTCATGAGACTATGAGATCAGATGGCATTCAATCTTATCCATTCTTGTATATAGGCAAATACAGAATGTTATTGTTTGAATGCTAATGCTTACTAGCTTATCTAATGCTAGTGCTAATATCTAGTCATTGTTATACTTTACGTGTACTCTATGATGAGAATATGAGATCAGATGGAAATAAAGATTAACCCAACTTGTATATATTCAAATACGGTAATGTTACTGTCTGAATGCTAATGCTAACTAGCGATCTAATGCTAGTGCTAATATCTGGTCATTGTTAAACTGTAAGTGTCCTCTATGATGGGAATATGAGATCAGATGGCATTTAAGCATAAACCTTCATGAGAATATGAGATCTGATGGCATTTAATCTTATCCATTCTTGTATATAGGTAAATACAGTAATGTTAATGTCTGAATGCTATTGCTAACTAGCGATCTAATGCTAGTGCGAATATCTGGTCATTGTTAAACTGTAAGTGTCCTCTATGATGAGAATAAGATATCAGATGGCATTTAAACATATCTCTTCATAAGAATATGAGATCAGATGGCATTCAATCTTATCCATTCTTGTATATAGGCAAATACAGTAATGTAATCGAATGCTAATGCTAACTTCAATTA